>VYXD01013986.1:419140-442642 GCA_013397195.1 Hylia prasina | reverse complement strand
CTCGTGCTGTGGCCCCTCAGACATTTCTGGGTTTGAATACATAATGTGCAGCTGGATGGTTTTCTCTTTCCTCTCCCAAAGAAGATTCCAGCATGAATGGGGGGAGATTCATTGCTTGAAGGCAGGGCATATCTGCAATATTTTCACAGAACTCACAGAATGATTGGGTAGGAGAGACCTCCAAGGTCATCAAGTCCAACCCAGCCTTAATCCCACCTCAACTATACCCTTCACCCAGTGCCACATCCAGTCTTTGTTTAAACACACCCAGGGATGGTGACTCCACCACCTCCCCAGGCAGATCATTTTAATACTTTATCACTCTTCCTGTAAAAATCTTTTTCCTGATATCCAGCCCATATTTCCCTTGGCACAGCTTGAGGCTGTGTCCTCTCCTTCTGTCAGTGCTGCCTGGAGAAAGAGACCAACCCCACCTGCCCACAGCCACCTCTCAGGGAGCTGTGGAGAGTGATAAGGTCACTTTTGAGACACATCAGAGCACCAGGAATTTGAGATTATCACTACAGAGCTTTCTAGAACCAAGGCTTTCAAAAGAGCCCACCATGAGAACTGCTGCAAGGAGCAGCCACAGCTCCATCACTGAGAAGACATGTGCACATCTTTTATTAAATCTATATTTTTTTAGTAAGTAAATATCCACTTTTGAGGCAGAAGTTGTCTCTTGAAACTTTCAGATCTAGTAGGTCCTGAACTAAACCTTCTGGTGACTGCTAGCACAAAGTTCTAAAGGCAGGAGATGCAACATTTTGGCATCTCTGTGACTGTAGTTGGCTGCAAACTAAACTTTCTCACATGAGAAAATGAAAAGTGTCACACAAATCCTTTGCCTTGATCAAAAATGATGATAGCTGCTTTACTTCTCTTCTGGCCATATGTTATGTTGTATTAAAACCACATTTTTACCTATTAATTGCAAAGGACATTATTTTGTTTTTCTTTCTTTTGGATTGTCCTTATTGAAGCTTCTGGCAGTACTTCAAGAAACAAAAAAAAAAAGGATTTTTTCCATTTATTCCTATAATCTTCCAGTTTTCACCAGCACATTCAGACCAGTAACTGAAATGTTTTGTTTGACCACACCAAATTCATGCATTCTGATGAACTACTGCACATATTTTACTCTTGTCTCAACATGCCTGGAACAGTATATGTAAAAATATCCTTAAAAGAGGGGAAAGTCACAGCAAGAGGGGGAAAAAAAAAGGGGGGGAAGACAGAAGTGACATATTAGAAGTGAAAAATGCTACTAAAACGAAATACATTTTTTCTTGGCGATTACTTCTCAGAGTTATGCAAACCTCAAAGTTTTGCCTGGAGGAGATCCTGAGAGAGAATTTGAGGAAGGCTCATTTCCATTCCTGCTATTTGATCCACAAAGGAGAAGCACTGCTGGCATTAGCTCAGCACACCCTGGGATGCTCTTGGCCTGTCATCCTTGAAAGAGGAGAAGAATTGCTGGTGGGGAAGAGGTGAGTGGTCCCAGTGAGGGTTCCAGTGAGCCCAGCCACAGCACCAGCCTCCACCAGCAGCATTCAAAAGCCACTGTGAAGATGACTGGCTATTTTCCATCAGTTTTGCTGTCATCTTCTGTGTGTGTGTGTATATATATATATATAGATATACAGTTGTTGTTTTTTTTTTTTCATTGTTTCACCTCTCATTCCTTCCTAATCAGGATCCTTTCCTGCACTTGATAACAAACATTATCAGTTTAGCGTGACAAACCCACCAGTTTCGGTGCAGAAAAGGCAGGAGTGACCTTTTCTCACCCAAGTGCTCGTTCTAGCGCCAGCACGATGCTCTTAACTGCGGCGGGATGTGTTGTGTTTGTTTGACATTCCACGGGCGCAGGGAAGATGGAAACGACGCTTTTGGCCCTTGCGTACCTGGATCATGCTGCGGCTTGCCAGGAGGGAAGGAACAAAGCCCGAGCCTGCGGGGACATCCTGCAGTAATGGCCCATTAATCCAGACGGAGCAATCGCCCGTCACACTGAAGGAATTTAGACAACATCTCAAACAGCTTCTCTGCTTGTCCGTAGCATAATGAGCACAAATCTGCCTTCTTCTAGTCTCCTAAACCGAGAGAGCATGAGGGCAGCCCCTACACCCCGAGGACTGTGTTAATACAACTTCGGTGCTCCTTTAGAAAGCAAATTTACCCAAAGCAGGTCCCCTGAAACTTTTTCTCCTCCCTGACAGAGCAGATCTTTATCATGTCGCTCCTTGAGAACGATTTGCAGAGTCTAAAGAGGCAAAGGAATTGTTTAATACTTATTAATACTTATACCCTTACTTATTTTTTATCATACTTTTAGAATTATTGTTGTTTTCGGATTTGCCTTTGCTGTGGTGTACAGCACCAGCTGGAACATTGCTCGTGGTCACATCACCCCAGGAGCAACAGCAGGACAAGAATAATGTCCCATTACTGCTGGGACATTTGATTTGCCCCTGCCAGCTGAAAGATTAGCCCTTGGACTGAGAATTCCAGGAATTCCATGTTTTGCAGGATGCAGACACACAGCTCTGCACACCTCTTCTTTCTGTAGGAGAACAGAACAGGGGGAGGCAACCTGAGAGAGCCAACTCTGAGAAGAAAGATTCTCTGGCTCCTGTAGGACGCTGAAAATACTCGAGCAGATCACAAAAGATGACCTGAATGCGTGTCCCAGAATGGGAGACAGACATTAACCCTGCCTTTTCTTTCTTACAATGAAATATCAGTGTAGACCTACAAAAGCCATTTTCTCAAGTCAAAAGAAACCTTCAAATGATTAGACATTTGGTCTACTTTTTAAACCTACCAAAATCCCGGGGTTTGTACATGTCTCCTCAGCCGCAGATCATCCCTTCAGGCTTTTTAATTTTGTATTTTTGACATTATTCAAATAAAGAGAGGTTGGTTGTTTTCTTTTTCTGAGAAAAGAGAGGAAAAACAGTAGAAGCTCAATGATGTGTGCTCAGTGTTCTTCTGTGAAAAGCAAACTTATAAAAATTGCATCCTGGGATAACCTATTTATTACCCTGCAATTATTATTCAATCCAGCTTATCCAGTCCAGCACTGAAAGGATGGGTTTGCTCCTGATTGTCACTGAGAGCTAAATAAAGGCAAAGCCTGATATTTTCTGGGTCATACTCTCTTAAAAGGTCTTCTAAAGGGAATGTTGAAAGGTCTAACTCACAGCAGGAGAGCCAGAACCCCGTTTACCTTCCACTTCTACAGGGCTGAGAAAGCCCCCTAAAGGGTACCAGTGGGGTATTTATAGACCAAAGGAAATAGAGCTGAGTAGATACAGGAAGCAGATTAAAATGTCTCTTAATTAATGCCAGGGGAGATTTAGACTGGATATTAGGAAAAATCTCTTCATGGCACAGCTGCCCAGGGCAGTGGTGGCATCACCACCCACGGAGGGATTTAAAAGCCCTGTAGATGTGGCACTTGGGGACACAGTTCTGTGGTGGCCCTGGCAGTGCTCGGGGACTGATTGCACTCAATGATCCTACAAACATTTCCTGCTCTTTCCACCAGGTGTTTGTTTAAGCCTATAGAGGTTCAGAGCAGCTTCAGCCAGCTCAGGGCAGGGATGGATCTTTGTATATCCCAGAAACTTTGTTGTGTTTGTGGGCAGATGGAACCCAACACCACACCTATCCCAGATTCTCTGCAGTTGTTGTTTTCCATTAGAGTTATTCCCACACCAATCATGGCTAAACAGCCTCCAGTTTGCTGGGATCAGGGGGAAAGAGAGGCTGGGTAAAATGTGGCTCAAATCCGTGCTGGATCCTGCAGGGAGAGTCCAGGGAAAGCCTCCTGACACAGCCAACACCCTCTGTGGTCTGAGGCCTGCACAGCTCCGAGCTGTGCTCCTGCCACGACTGCACCCACTGCTGGGGTGGCTTTTATAGGGGTGCAGGGACATTAACAGCCAGCACTGTACGTAACCCTGGCATTTTCCTAAGCTGTTACAGATGCAGAGGAATGAAATCAAACCTTCTCCTAGCACTGAACCCCCTTTGTGGGCACAGGGCTCCCTCAGTGTGAGGCTGTTTATTCTAATTTACTGTGCTCTTGGCTGTGTTCATGAGGATCAGGACACCCAGGGAGAAGGGGCCTTTTTCCTTTAATTTCTCCCCAAGCCTTGGGCTGCAGCAGAAGCTCCCCTGCCTGGCCAAGTGTGCTGTTCTTCATGGCAGCCCATCAGCTGGGAAGGTGTCAACCACATTGCAACCCAGCAGCAAGTTTATAAAGAAATGTAGAGGGAATAAGAAATTAAAAGACCTAATCTGGAAGAAATGTGTGTATTACTCCTGTTACTCAAACACTGGAGACAGGCCAAAACACAGATGAAAGAATAATACGACCTCTAGAAAATTCTGAATAACTGTAGAAGCTAGATCTATTTAAGCTTCCAAAGGTGACCTGCCACTATTTTGACCCTAATATAGAGGGAACTGTACCAAAAAAAAAAATAAAATCTGATACTAGAGGACTTTTAAAATAAAACACATTAAACAAAAAAAAGTGAAAGGCTGGAAGCTGAAGTCACATAAATTCAAAGTGGAAAATGGGTGATGACTTTTCCTCGGTAGCAGTCAGTCAGTGCAAGAACTTCTCATGCATGGTTTCCCCATCACTTAAAATTTTTAAACAAAAGCGGATGTCTTTCTAAAACATATCCTTTTGTGGAATAATGCAGTCTGCCCTGGATTACATAGGAAGTCAAATATTCCCTTCTGGCCTTAATCTAGGAATGGTTATGTTCTTGTTCTATAAAGTTACTTGTTCCTATGGAACAAGTTTGTCTCGCCCCCACTCGAGGTGATCTTTTCAAGACATCAAATGAAAGTAGACACGGTGTGTTTCACAAAATGTGCTGTCAGCTTGACATCTGTGATTCACAGCTGTACCTGCAGGGCTCTTAGCAAGCAAACCTTGAGGCTGAGGCTTGAGAGCACCCCAGGTACACCCATGGGTGCAGGTCTGCCATCCTGGGCTGCTCTGGAGGGGACAGCCACCACCTCTGGCCCTTTTCCTATTCCTTGTGCTCCCCAGGGATGCTGGGGAGGTGATTTTCACTCACACTACAGTGACTGCTGTGTGCCCATCTCATTTGCACAAACAAAACACGACCAGAAAATAAATAGGTGCATTTCTTTCCTGCCTAACAGACGCTGTTGCGACAGCTTTGCAGAGAACTTGCAGGTGGGCTTTGGACTCCTGTTGGGCCCCATGCAACAAAGCCCTGCAGGTGTTTCCCACATCTTTGTGGTCCTTTGGAAGAGCATTTTGCCCACTGCTTGAAAACCACCAGGTCCTGGCACTGCTGGTTGTTTGCCTTTGCTCTAGCTGCCCACCCACGCCGAGGCAGAGGTGTTTTATGGTGTTTAGAAAGGCTGTGGGTGCAGAGTGAGGCTTTGAACAGAGAGCCTTCCCTCCAGAGCAGGAGGTGTGGTGGGGAAGGGTCACCCAGGGGTGGGGGGGTTTTTTCATCTCGGCCTCCCTCTTCAGGAGCTCTGCTGTGATGGTTGGCACTGGCTGCTCTCCCACCTCAACCAACTGCACAAACCCCAGCCTGTCTCCAGCTGATTGCACTTGAAAAGTAGAGGCAGGTCACCCTGGTGTTACACATGGCATCTTATTAAGCACCTCATGGTACCTAAAATTGAGACAAATGAAAGGAAATTTCCTAAAACACTTCTGTGGTCACAGGCTGTTGTAGTTGACATGAGTTTGGTAAGGTTTCCTAGGCTATGAGTCCATACTTCCTATAACCTTTTGGAGAAGCTTTGATTTATTTTCATTCTGCTTCCATAATAATTACTGATACCTCATGAAGCAGTCAAAATAAGAGAAGCAATGAAAGCAGGACATAGAAAAACAGACCCAAAATACTTCCAGCCTAATGCAGATGGAGGCTGTACACAATTTTCTTCTGAACTCTTATTGTGATCTAATAGCTAAGTCGGACTTTCAAAGTATTCTGGAAATCAGAGGATTATATTAGACAGTGCTAATCTACTTTAATTAAAACCAATTTTAGTTTAGTCTCTGTTAATTTTATTGTAGAAGCAGCATAAGGTTGGTTATTTTCTTCAAGATACGGTTTAGAAGCCGCTGGGAGTTATTTGGATGCTGCTTTCCAAACCCTGGGCTTTTACTTTTAAATATCATCATTCACTTGCCAAACCATCGCCCATTCCTTCAGAAACAGAGCCCAAACCACACAGGGCCTCACTCGCACCTAATTGCTTTTGGAAAACAAACATTTTACTTCATATTTCCAATGCTCTGCCTGACAACATGGTAGGTCCTGTGCTTCTCCTGCGTGGAGAGAGATCAGGGACGGCTGGAGAGCCCCCCAGAGCCATCAGACACCAGCCACAGATGGGTGGGACAGCTGCTACCTGGTGCTGCCCCTTTGCCTAGACTAGACAATCAGTTTGGCAGAGGACCCCAACTTTTAAGCAGTTAGTGGCTCATGCAATAAGCTCTACCTCTGCTGTGGAGCTTAAAAAGTTCTTTTTCACAGAGAAGTTTTGCTCTGGAAACTGCACCGGTAACTGTGGAGGTACCAGGGTGCTCCTGACCTTCAGCAACTCTACAGTTTCCACAGGACTGCAATCTGCACGTTTTTTTCCTGCTTGCCTGCTAGAAAAAAGGAAAGTCTTTACATTTTTGGTGCAATAAACAGCTTGAAGTGAACGCCTTTTAGCCAAATGCTCTGTTAGAGCACCTTCCTGCTGTTCTGTGCAGAAATTCTGTGTAATTTTCTTCCAGCTGGGTTAATTCTGAGCAGCATTGGGATCTGACAATGGGGACTTTTAATGCACTGATGTGTTGTGCATAGGAGCCCTAAATTCCTTGGGTTTTTATGATTCCCACTATTGTAGTGCTGATAACAGAAGTTTCAGAAGGCAGCTCTAAGCAGACAAAAATCCTTCCAGTCATAATGGATTGGTCAAGGCAGCTACCTCAGACTAATGAGCCTAGTCCATATTCCTGGAATTAGGCTGCTAACTAAATATATTTCCTTAATTACATTATTTATCTGAAAGGTAAAGTTTTTTATGTATTTTGTGTCTCCTCAGATGATATCCTGCTTAATTTTTCTTAATGAATTCCGCCCCCCGCCCCCCCCCAAAAAAGAATGCATGTTGATAGATTAATGAATAACACAATTTTCCAACTCTCTCATTCATCTTTCCCCCCTGGATACCTTGGTCTTCATACCACAGATACTCAGACAGCTTTCATCTTATATTTTCATTTTTTTTACATCAGGCATAGTAGGTGCTTTAATGACAAGACACACTGTTCTAGCCCCTTATTTAAAAGTCTGAAAAATGTATTTTCACCCACAAAGCACAGGTCAACTGCATTTGAAATAATTGCCCTTAAACAAACCCTGCACCTTCTATGTTGTTTTGCATCCCTGTTAATGAAATTCTGGGTGGGAAGGGAGAAATGTTGAGCTGGAACGGGAGATCTGTGCTGAAGGAAGTGGGAGATGGAAAAGGAATGAAGCAAAAATGTTGGAACATTAGAGGTTTGCAGTAAAGATACAGTACATAAGAGGGGGGAAAATACAAGAAACTTCTTCAATATATTAAAATATATCGAAATATATAAAAACATACAGAGGTATTGAATGGCTCATAAGTGGGCACCTATGTTCAAATTTTGGTAAAAACTATATTACTTAAATAATAGAGAAACTATATTCTCTCATACTAATGTAAGTATCCCAGATGGAACTTCAAGTTCAGGTCTGAGAAACTCTGACTATGGTTATATGGATATAAAGAACAGCAAAACTGAAATGTGGGTTTGTAACATCATTTGGAAGTCGTTAGCTTGAAATAAATTTATTCCATGTAATGTCACCTCGGACAACTTTGTTCTTTTTTAATTTGGCTTAAATTTCATTGAAGTTTTTGGTACAGACACCAGATTTGGCTCTCAAATGTTAAACACGTAAGTGAAATACTTTCAAAATAAGTTTTTGAAACAGTTGGGACAGGAAAAGATGACCTGTGCTCAGAGAGAACAAGACCAAATAGAATTGTTGCCATGGGTAGAATCCTTTCTCTTTTCCCAGAGTGGTTTTAATTTGTTCTCTCTATAGCATTACTGCCTGGCCACTCAAATAACATCATCACTGAAAACCAGATAATTAATAAACACAAGCCCACTGGTCTTTCAAAGCCCTTTAACTGCTTGAAGCATACATTTCCCTCTACAGAATGATGTGGCACTTACATTTCACTGGAATTAGAGCAACACTTTGCCCTTTCCCCATTTCCCAGCTTCAGGGAAACCCTGGCAGGACCTGCAGCCTCTCACCCTCCCACGAGCCTCTGCAAATTCCTGCTGCTGTCTTGTCTTCAGGGAAAGCCTTAGGTGTGCAGGCTTATCTGAGTGATTTAAACCCAGCTACCTAAGGATGTGATGGATTTCCTCTGCTTGCAGCCTCCCAGTCAGGAGCTGATGGATATCCATGGGACATGTTGCAGCTCAGACAGAGAGAGGTGCCTGATGCAGAAATTACAGGGTCACACTCCCAGGCCTGTGTTATGTGGGAGGTCAGGCAAGGTGAGCTGGCACTTCAAACCAGTGCATCTGCACTGTAAATCTCAGAGATGTCTGCAGGAGGATGACAGGCACAAGGAATTTAATGGAAAGCACTTAGTTTTTCTTTTTGTCTGAGCTGTAACCCAAGGCTTTGCCTTCCCACCACATCGTTTTGAAAGGAAATTAATTTCCCTGCTCACTGGTTTTACTGAAAATTATTTAAAGCAGTTTTTCAGCTACCACTTAGTTGAGCATAAAAACTTAACGCCAAAGCTCTCTCATTTCAACACTTCCCTCCAGGGGAGCTCCACCTGAAACAAAATTAATTTCGCTACCTTTCAACTCAGGACTCCTACTCAGCTTTAATTGTAACTCCAGGGAAGAGGATTTCCCTCTCCTTTTTCTTCCTATTTCTTGGGCCATGCTCCTTATGTCCAGGCAAGGGCACAGCACATTTAACTTCTGTAAAAGATTCTGTGGAGGAAGAGTAGGCACAGAGGAGGCTGGACCTTGCTCTGGGGTCATTTCTGGGCTTGGGGATGCTCAAAAAGAGAAGGAAACAACTCGAGAAAAACAAGTCTCCAGCTTTGTCACTAAACCAGCCAGGGAAGTGCCAGGTTATCGTGACATGGAAACAGCTGAAAAACAGTGAAAGAGCTGACACTTGCAGCATGGAGGAAAGAGGTCATTCCAAACAGTGCTGGGGGGAAATTGGAGTCCTGTAACTCCAAACAGGAATGGGACCAGGCTGGTTACCTGCAAAAACACAGCCTGGAGAGCTGAGAGCTGAGCAAGCCTCGCTGGGGTGGCAGCAGCTGCCCGGATTTCTGAGCACTGGGCCTTTATGAGCTGAGCACTTTAATGAGCATGTTTTCTTTAGTGTTTATTTTCACAGAGTCAGACTGACTTCATGTTCCAAGAATGAAACCCTGGCATGGAAGTGGCATATCTGCCAGTTAATGTCAACAGTTGATGTGCAGAGAGCAAACAGGATTTCATGTTGTGGTAAAAGCTGAGTTACTATTTGCTCTAATTCTGTTTTCTTTGTGTCAGACATGTTAAGAGTAAATAGTAAAAGAATTTCATTTTTGCTTGGGAAAAAAAAAAACAAACCTAACAACCCTAATTCTACAAGTTGAAGAAAAATGTTATGAAATCTACCTACTACTGAATAGCTTGAAATGTCCTCTGCAAAAGGTATCATAATAAAAGACCCTGGTGATTTGCACAGAGCTGAACTGTTAAGGAGGGGAAGAACACACTTAACTGTGAATGAACAGAATGAAAATCCTCCCTGACTTAAACACAGTCAAGGGCAGATTAAGTTATCACCCCAAGCAGGTTCAGCAAGTGTCTAAATCTCACCAACAATAGAAGCCCTGCCCTGTGTGAGCAGCCCAGCTCATCCCAGTGCTGATCACATGGATGATCACAGGGGATGGCATTTCAAACCACCACGTCCCAGCCTGGGCAGAACTGGGCAGTCTGGGCTCCCTCTGCTCACAGCTGAGCTCAGAACCAGCAGGGCTCAGCCTGAGGCTCAGAAATGCAGTGATTAATGGCACCCACCACTGGCACAGCCCTTGTGAGACACCTGGGACACGTCACACCCTGGCAGGGAAGTGGAACTGCTGACCCAACAGCCCTTTCCACCCCCAGCTTCTGGGGTTTCATGAACTGTCAGTCACACCTAGGGGTGATATGGCCATGAAACCCCAGCCATGCAGGAAAGCTGGCAGGGCAGCTCTGTGGTTTTAGGCTTAGCTGTGGCTGAAAGACTGAAAGGAGGTAGAAGGCTTCAGGATTGGTGCTGACAGTTGCTTTCAAATAGATGCAAAGACAAAATCCAGTTACGCAGACGACAAACTCACCTGGAGTTTGGAGGCTGTGGGCCAGATGCAACTGAAAAAATAAACCACAACAAAGGAAAAAGGAAAATAAACCAAATTCCCTCTAAACACAACCTGTGTGGAGGAGAGACTGACACAAAGGTGTTCAAAAGGTTGGCAAAGGCTCCTCTGTGTTGCAGGAGGTCCCCAAAAGAAGGCTCTGTCCCCACTGCTGCCTCTCAGTTCAGTGGAAGCAACTGAACACAGGTTATCCACAGCACCTACCTGGCCACTGTCACCCTGACACTGGGGCAGAGCTCCCTCTTTAGAGCTTGGTTCTGCTTGAGAAACCTTCTTTGTTTCAAACACAATAAATCTAATAAAGCAATAAAAATATGTATGAAACAGAGAGAGACAGAACTGGTTTAATCTTCCCCTCCAAAATCCTGTAAGGGGAGAAGGAAATGCTGGAAAGCAGAATTTCAAATCACACACCACTACCCTAAACCTGTGACTGCCCTTCACCTCACTGCATAATCACTGAGCAGCTTTGTTGTGTTGTATTTCTGTGGCATGGCACCTGTATTAGTTTCAAATCATGCTCTAGACAAGGGCCATTCAAACTGCAGAGCTGGAAAGCAGAGCTGCTGAGGCACTTTAAATGAGATTTCAGCCCAGGTCCCTCTCCACCACGTTCTCCTGTTGGGAAAGGGTGTTCAGAGCTGCCATGGCTTCCCCAGGTGTTTCCTACAGGGACAGAGTGTGGTGTGAGCAGTTAATCATGAGTGCCTTGCAGTGTCCTGAGGTCCTTGGGTGAAAGCTGTTACAGACATTGAAAAAGTGTTTAATAATCAGAGCCCCACGTCCTGAGTGCAGTCTGGGTTCACAGGAGTTCACACACCTCTGAAGAGCTTCAGGCCAAAACGTAAGGAGAAGCTGCAGCTTCAGGGACTGCACCTCGCTGGGGCTGCCTCCCAGGAAAGCCCATGGGAAATGTGTCCAAAGTGCCCTTGGGGTGACCCAGGGAATGCTCCTGAGATGCAGACAGGTCTCAGAAGGTGCCCTGCAGATCATCACCCAGGGATCTCCATCCAGGGGCACTCAGCTCCAGATTTTCACTCCACACATACAAAGTTAGAGTTGCTCACAGTTCACAGAAAAAGAAAAAGAAAAAAAAAATCACAAACTCACTTATCAATAATTATTTTTGAGAATACATGTAACAACCGCCCTCATGAGCAATCAGACTGGGGCTTCCAACTCTCTGGAAATGCACTGGCAAGTCAAAATGCCTTTTTCTGCCTCATTTGTGTTGTGCTCTCGTAAAAGGAAACTGGACATATGAACTGGCGTTTTTCCACTGGAGGAGGAGTGAGGATAAGGAGTTTGTTTCTCTCTCTCTTAATCTGAGGGGGGAACAAATTCAGCAGGTCCTTCTCACAAATACAGATTGGGTTTGGGATGGAAGGGACCTTAAAGCCCACCCAGTGCCACCCCTGCCATGGGCAGGGACAGCTCCCACTGTCCCAGGGTGCTCCAAGCCCAATGTCCAGCCTGGCCTTGGGCACTGCCAGGGATCCAGGGGCAGCCACAGCTGCTCTGGGCACCCTGTGCCAGGGCCTGCCCACCCTCCCAGGGAACAACTCCTGCCCAATATCAAATCTAAAGTTACTCTCCTTCAGCCTCCCCCTTCTCTTCAGTCCTGCTCTGCACCCACTGCTCTCTCCTGCAGGGTGGAGGTTCCTTGCTGCCCCAACCCTCCTCCTCCTGTTTCAAAGGCTGCTCAATGTTACTTGCATGAATTTTTTGAAGTGTATGATAAACTCTTGCCCACCTGCTGCACACAGGTTTCACATCCCTGTGGACAGTGCAGCAAACTCCTCCACACCACTCTGAACCATGCCATGGCACTGGCCTTGCTGGGGTTTTGGTGTCTTTTCTACATAAACCTATGAAGTATTAAGAGAAGTTAATCATTAGCTGGCTGGTTGTGCATTAAGACAGACTCCCTCCTTTGTCTCTCAGTGTTATTAAATGCCTTCTGCTTTGAAATGCCACATAAAAGTGATAGATGCCCTTTCCTTAAAAGCCAGGCTTCCAGTCAAGCTATGCCTGATATTAGCTCAGCCACAAAGAGCCCTCCTTGTTTAAATATAGCAGCAGGAGGCAGATAAGGCTCAGTCAGCCTGGCTGCTGTGCCAGGGCTGCCCTGATAAGGAGCTGCAGGGACAGGGGAGTGTTCCCTGTGCATGATCCCCCCGGGGGAGCTACGGCTGGAGATGAAAAAGGATTGAGCTGAGGCCAGAGATGAAAATGGTCAAGTGCATTGGTGATAAGGTGGTGGAAGGCTCTTGGCATTGTGAGAGATGGTTTCGAGTGGGAGCTGCTGCTCCAAAGGGCTTCAGAAAGAGCAAACTCCACCTGGGTAGACTGAAAAAGGGGGTGTGTGTACCCATGTGTGGAGTTGATGTTTCTCGTTGGGTTTGTCCTTCCAGTTGGGTTTATCTTTCCTGTTGGGTTTGTCCTTCCAGTTGGGTTTATCCTTCCAGTTGGGTTTATCTTTCCAGTTGGGTTTAACCTTCCAGTTGGGTTTATCCTTCCTGTCGGGTTTGTCCTTTCAGTTGGGTTTATCTCTCCAGTTGGGTTTAACCTTCCAGTTGGGTTTATCCTTCTCTCCAACATCTGTGTTCAGAGAGCCTCAGGACTGCTTTCAGAAGCACTGCCATCTCCTCAAACACACACACACACAGCCCTAAATAAGAAATGAGTGAACAGGGAGGCAGAAAATCAGGGCTGAGCCAAAGAACAAGCAAATCCCCTTCACAAAACACAAGGAAAGAAAAAAAAAGGTTTCTCCCCAGAGGAATGATAAACTATATTTTTGCCCAGCAGCTTTTACAAGGTGAAAGTGTTGCTCAGGAGAATAAATGCCTGCTTTGTGTGGCCCCCCTGGAACCAGGAGGCAGTCAAGTCTGGGCCCAGCTAATGTATAATCTATATTTACATGTCAAAATCCCCCCTTATTTAGGTCCTTGATTTACAGCCCCTAGTTTTCATAAAAGTCAGTCATTCCTAGTGAAAGAATGCAGAGCAGATTTATAGGATCTGCATTATGCCTTAAATCTTAATAGCATTTTTAAAGCATTTTTATGACTCGTCCTAAGTAATGTTTTCCCTCTATTTTTTTCAAGGCATTACTGTGTAAAACCAAATACAAATCCTTACCTTAAAAACAAGATCATTTTGACCAACCCTGCTGGCATCAACCCTGCTGCAATGCCAAACCTTGTCAGCAATGTCCTTATAAGCCTCTGTTTTCAAGCATTCATAGCCTGAATGTAAAATGTGCTTTTCACTAAGGTTTGCCTGATAAGATCTCAACCTGCATGAGCAGTGAATTTGTTTTCACCATCACAGTCAAAATAAAATAAATCTCTGGAGGCTGCTGTGAGGTGGATGAAGGCAAAGGGTCTGATTCTGTGCCTTCTCCCCCATGCCAGGCTGCTCTTTGCTTTGATAAGTCTGCTGGAAATATGTGTCAGCTCAGGTTCAGTCCAGTCCAGAGCAGAAATATCCCAAGTCCATTAATCACAGACACAAAAATACTGCCTGGGCTCATGTGTTTGCATCCATGGATGGGCCCAGCACTGCAAAGTTGGTTTTTAACCAGCTCTCTCAAGAACTCTCACCCTTTAGACAGAAATTTAAATGTTATCAAGGAAGTCAAGAGTTCAGGGGTGTGTCCCAAAGTGAGAATGAGTTTCTCAAGCATTTTTTTAGGGAACCAAGAACCAAGAGTGAATATGTATTGGGGGAGACCTCAGAGCCCCTCCCAATGCTCAGGGAGCTCCAGGAGAGCTGGAGACGGACTTTGGACAAGGGATGGAGGGACAGGACAAGGGGAGTTGGCTTCAAACTGAAACAGGAGAGGGCTGGATGGGATTTTGGGCAGGAATTGTTCCCTGGGAGGGTGGGCAGGCCCTGGCACAGGGTGCCCAGAGCAGCTGTGGCTGCCCCTGGATCCCTGGCAGTGCCCAAGGCCAGGCTGGACATTGGGGTTGGAGCAGCCTGGGACAGTGGGAGGTGTCCCTGCCCATGGCAGGGGGTGGCACTGGATGGGATTTAAGGTCCCTCCCCACCCAAACCATTCTGTGATTCTGTGACTTCACCTGACAGAACCAACAGTGATTGGGACCAAACAAATGTCCCCAAAATCTCCTTGGCCACAAGCCAAGGATTCCTTTAGAGGATATATTCTAACCTCTGGTTACTTAACCTGAAATCTTTCAAAGGAAATGGAAAATATCTGTTATACACTGGGTTATTGCAAGCTAGAGTAAGTATACATCAAATGCTATCAATAGAGAAAGAAAAATAAGCTGGGAATGGCAAATATTTCCAGAAAATTATAAATATACTCAAGGATATCTTGAATAACATTTCAAAGAACTCAGAATATTCTCCCAATATGTCAAGTATTTACTCTGGATCCAGTCTTGCAACCTCCAGTCATATGAGAGTCTCATCCACAGTAATTGGGTTTTGAAGGTAAAGACCATTCAGTAGAGTACACAGTTTTAAAGCCTGCTGTTATTCCCTTAAATGCTTTAAAATTAAAAATTTCCATTTACAATATCATTGGATACGAGAAACAGGTTTTAAAACACCAGTCTCCATTCCAAGCTGGTCAAAATTTACAGATAGAAATAAATCACAAATGCAGCTATTACCCTGGTAATAGATATTTCAACAGACTTTGTTAAAGTGTATGAAATTTTGTGTAAACAACAATTAAATTCGGTATGTACTATGCCTAGGAAAAAACCCATTAAAATAAACCATCACATTGTGACAATTTATATTAAAAATACTTTCTCCTCAGGGGAATTTATTAAATAGCCATAAAGTCTAACCTAATGACTGGTAGGTACTGAGAAGCTAATCATATTTTGGATACCTACATACCACTTTTAAATCCCCCAAAGAGGTCAGCATCAACAAGTAAATAAACCCCAAATTCCTACCTCCTACATTCCCACTGACAAATGAACTTTGATATTTGTATACAAACAGTTAAGCATATTCTAAGAGGAGCATAAATAAAGAAAGAAAGAAGAAAACCCTGAGGACTTATCAACAGAGCTGAAATTGCTTCCAGACATCCAGCATGAATAACACACACCTGCTTGAACAGGTATCAACTTGAGCTGTGATTATACAACATTCTGAGTTCTTGGCTTGGGTCAGCCATGGTTAAACTGGAGGCTGAAACTGGAATTTGTGAAGAGTGGTCCTGGAACGTCCTGAGACTGTGTGCCAAACACTTGAGCTCTCCAGGCTGCTCCTTCCTTTTGCTGCTCCTCAGCAATTTCCAGTGATTAAAGCTGAAACTTGAGTGCAGTTTGTGTCCTTTGCTGCATCTTTGCAGTGAGTAGGAAACAAACAGGAAACCCGTGCAGGGAGGGCAGTGGGGACCACACCAGCCAGAATTCCTGTCTGCTGTCTTCCTAAAAGTGCCCAGCAGACTCTAGATATCTTATATCAGTTGGATAAAGAGAGAGAGATGTCTTGTATCAGTTGGACCAGCTCCTTCGGGACAGGCTGGATAACAAACACTGTCCCAAAACAGAGAGGGCAAGTGACAAAGTCTTGCCCCACAAAACCCAAAGCTGTACACTCCTGCCTCTTCACAGAAAGACAGTGCTCTCAAAGGCCACCCCTGCTCACATTTTCTCCTGATTTCCAGTCTCTAGAGCCAAGTTCCTGACAGAAATCTCTCCCTGATGAGATCAGGGGAGCAGGCTGTGAGCCTCCATCCTTTGAGGTTTCCAGGACCAGACCACTGCAAGCCCTGCACAACCCAGTGTGATCCCAGAGCTGATCCTCTCAGAGCAGAAGGCTGGACAAGAGCTCTCCTGGCATCCCTGCCAGCCTGAATTGCCCTGAGTGCTGAGAAATCATTCTCCCTCTCTCCCCTGTACTCCTTCTGCCCCCAAAATCAAGCCTTCTCTAGGAATATTTTCATTTGTGCCTTAATATTTTCTTCAGCAAGTCTGCTGACACTGAATCAAAAGCTCAGTTTGAGAGGGAATTACGTCTTTATGAGCACTGTCAGCTATCTCACACTTTCACTGTTGTTTCATTACTATCACAATCCCTTCCCCCCCAAAGTGAGAGCTGCCAGCTCCAGCTTCCAAATGACCATTGTAATGAAACACTTGATTTTCAAATGTTCATTGAAGCAGGAAATATTTCACACCCCCTGAACTTTCCAATAGCTCAGGAGCACACTTTTCCCCTCTCAGCAGAAGTTTCTAACAGCTCTGATGTGTGATCTGTGTGCAGGAGTTTATGGCTGAGCATGTCAGGGGTACCTGGGTGCCAATTGAAAGGCAATGTCTTTTTAGGTGAACTAGAGAATGTCATTTATACAGGCAGTGGAAATATATTCTTCAGACATAAAACTAGAGTGTGAGAGACCACGAGATGCCAACCAACCTTCTGCCCTTGGACAATCAATCTGTGCTGCTCCCAGTAAATGTGTACCTTGGTTTCTTTAAAAACAAAACTTCCGTGGTATGGATTCCAAGGTCTCCCTTAGAATTTTTTAATTCAAAAGGCAAGGACATGACAACAGCTCTGATGGGTTTGGCTGCTGTTGTTGTTTGAAATGTGTCTCTTTTTTTGCTCTGTTTTCTATTTTTTGCCTGTGCAATGGGGGCTTGGACACCTTGTGCTAAAGAGCTGTGACTACAGCACTACCCCTGTGCCTGTGCACCTGGGGAGAGCTTTCCTGCCAGCATCAAAGGGTTGAAGCTCTTGACCACTCAGAGCTGAACTCCCATTTGGCAGGAGGCAAAATCAGCACGGACAAGCAGGGGCAGGTGATGGGCCTCAGCCACAGGACCTGTCAGAGCACGAGTTACTGCTGCTCTGGGACTGCATGAGCTCACACATTCCTCTCTTGAAAGCTTCTTTTTATTAAGGGTACACCGTGGATTCCTCCGAGCTAGCACTCCCTTTCTGGCTCCATCCCATCTGGAGTGGGAATCAAGCGCTTCAGAGGAACTTTGCTGGGATGGTGAGAGAGCCATTGGCCAATGCCAGCCCAGAGCTGGGGATGTGCTGGCCCTGTGGCACAGCCTGGCCCTGCAAAGGGCTCCTGAGAGCTCCTGAGTCAGCACAGGCACAGCAGGGCTCAACCTGAGCCACCAACCCAGCCAGGGAGTCAGGAGGGAGGGATGTTGCATGAACATAATATATTTTTCCCTGCTCAAAAGTATTCTCATGAGAAAGCAAAATTTGCAGCAAAGTTCTGTAAACAATTCTCTCCTGTATCTCCGTCTTCCACAAGATGAGGATTGTTTTTCCTTCCTAACCAATGAGTGAAGTTTTGGTATCTCCCTAGTATAAGAAAGATTGAAGAGAAGCTGGTGCTGCAAGAGCTGGACGGAGCAGGGAAAAAAGCAGCAGCATGCTCTTCACCTAAGAAAATAGCCCAAGCCCAGAAAGAATAAAGTCAACTCTAATAAATCTTTAAGCCTTCTACTACTGAAATCTATGAGTCCTGTTTTCACTGCTTGCATCACAACCACAACTGGTGACCCCCAAGACCACAAGTGGTGACCCCTCGACGTGTGAGGAAGCCAGCCAGGGGAACCCCACACAGGGGCTCTGCCCTGGAGGGACAGACAACGGGAATTCATCCTGCAGGAGCTTGGGAGGGAAAGAAAAATGTGGTGGATGGAGTGGCAAAGCAAATATTGTTCAGAGATTTAACAGCTTGGTGGGCAATGTTCACTGTGGCCAGGGGCTGACAGGGACCTCCTGACCTGACTCTGACACCCTCACCCACCAAGTTCCATCAGAGACATCACAGTTTAGCTGCAAGGTCTGGTTTTTTTTGGAATCAGATGCTAAAGGAAATCTACAGGAAAGGTGGAGAGGGGTTTTTTTACAAGAGAGTGTAGTGACAGAACAAGGGGAAATGGCTTCAAACTGAAAGGGAGTAGGTTCAGAGGGGATATTTGCAAGAAAATTGTTCCCTGTGAGTGTGGAGAGGCCCTGGCACAGGTGCCCAGAGAAGCTGTGGCTACCCCTGGGTCCCTGGAAGTGTCCAAGGCCAGTCTGAACAGGGCTTGGAACAATCTAGATTTTAAATTTGGGCTCAAAACGCTACCAGAGGAAAATGATAAGGAGCAATAATCCCCAATAAACTCAGTTCTGTAAAACTCATCCAGTTGTAGTGTGTTCTACTCACAATTTTTTTTTTTTTTTTTTGTGTGTGAATACAATTCCACAAACAGAGAAAAATGGAACTTAACAGAGGAAAGCAGGTCCAGTTTAGAACAAGGTGTTTTACTAAATGCAGTCCTTGCATTTAATGAACATTAAAACAACTGTCCCTAACCTGTTGTGCATCTGTGCGTGCCTGCATGAGTGAAGATGAACTGAAGAATTCAACTGCATTTAAAAAGAAGTCTCAAAGGCTCGAGAGGGATTTTTAATCCCTGAACAGCAAATCTGGCCCTGATTCAAACCCATATGCACCAAAAAGTCCCCAGGCCCCGCTGACCCATACACCTAAACATTTTCACCAGAAAATGATTCTGCTGCTTAGATGCCAATTTTTGTTGGTGAATTTCGTGATTTTGTGTATTTTTTTAGCCAAAGTTGAGCCAGACAACGCTGGAAGGATGCCCACACCATGTGGAGCAGGAATTTGGGAGCTGGGTGCCCCTGGCAGTGGAAGATGCTGTTGGGATCACCCTGCCCAGGGGCCAGAGCTGCTCCCACCTGGCTTTGGCCAACAGAAAAAGCCTCAGCTCCACCTCAGGATGGATGGCTACAAGCCAGGCCAGCTCCATCTGGAGAGGCAGCACACGGGGTTTTAGCAGAAGTTGTAATTTTAAATGAGATTCTAAATCTGGGGAGGGTGTCTGAGAGCCGAGCTCCTGCCTGACCAGACGTGGGATCATGTGGCACCTTGGGAGACAGGCTGGCTTTTCCACCTCAGGAATTCATCTGTATCAAATGTGAACTTCGTTTTTATCCTCTCCCACTGTCCAGAGATGTCAGAAATCAGTATAATTGCACAGACTGTCAAGACTCCCTGGGAATTATGTGTATTTTCCCTCTTTCTCTCTCATACAGAATCCATCTTTCCTCTGAATAATTACTGCCAGAGCTGAATCAGAGCCTGCCAACGTTGCAGAAAATAATCCAAGCCTTTTCTACAAACTTTCTAAACAAATATGACTTCACTTGACTGATTTTTTTTTTGTTGTTATTTTTTTTACATCCACTGTCACTCGATTCTCTTTGAATAACTTGAATAAATTCAGGGAAGGAGTGGTACACAGGGAATCTTTGGGCAGACCCTCAGCTGGGGTACAATTGGCTTCAGAAAAGCACTGCTCAGTTACATCCTGAAGACGCCTCACAGTGAATTTGAAAAGCTCTCTTGGAGATTATTCACCTCATGTGAATGCCACTGTTCCCACCAGCTATGTCATTTTAAGGATTTTAGCTGTTAAGTCAGAGGACAGACAATAGGATGGGACAGAGCCCAGGCAATTAACTCTTCACTTGGTTTTATGACTGAATCCTGAACTGGACTCCCACAGGGAACCTGTAATGTGTCAGTCAAAGGAAAAAGGGCAAAACTTTAAATAATTAAAAGTTTGGAAGATGAAATGAAACAGCAGCCTATGATTTGCACTCCGAAACTTTAAGAAAAACCCAACCAACCAAACAAAAGAAAAAAAAGAACACCAACCCCAAAAGGACATTAATTGAAACCTTTAATCCTAACAAAGTGTTCATTCTGAGATAATTACTGCCATAAAACCCTCTGACACTGACAAGAGAACTGTCTTCAAAAGTTACATACGTAAGCAGCCTGGAACTTGAGAGAGGAGCTGGCAAGGATGAAATCCTACAGAGATGTGAACAGGAGGGAAGATTTTGGAGGCAGCTGAACCTTGCAGTGTTAAACCATTCCTCTGTGAAAACATGTTTTCAGCCATAAGAGACTGAAAGAGGAAAAGGATGGGGGAGATTTGCCAGCAGAAAGACAGTTCCTCCTGTAAATAAGAAAACATTGGGTAAAAAAGCAAAATTAGCAGCAAAAAAGTGGACCTTGAAAGGCATTTGGGACAAATGTCAGCAATACAAGGTGATTAAAACTGAAATCACACAATTCCTTCCTCGTGGTGCATGGAGTGCTGCAATCTAAAACTCTCCTGCTGGGGTTCCACTGCTCTTCCCAATTACAAACGTTTCTGAGAGGCACAAAATTAAGGCTGTCACTGTCCTTTGCTCCAGCTCTGCTCATCCTGGCACTTCCCCAAAGATGACAGCGACTCTTGGAGCACAGCAGGTGTTCAGTCCCTGCTCCAAATTTGGGTTGTGCTCCTGGGAAATGACACCTGCTCTTAACAGAGACAGGGCTGGCTGAGGTGTTCAATCACCCTCTGTGTCCTGGCTGACACATAAACGCTCCTGCAAAGATTCCAGAGTCTCTTTTCCTCTCCAGGAATATTGCTACAAGTCCCCCAAAAGTGATGTCCATCACTCCTGCCTGCTGGGAAATTTCCCTGTCCTGGGAAAACACTCCAGTCCATGCTGATGGTTCTTTCCTACTGATTAGTTACTCCTTTTTAAGTTCAGATAAAAATGGCTTTGGCATCTTTTTCCTGAACATTCCATATGGCAAAGGCATGCACTCATCATCAACTCATTTTGTTGATATGTGGTTTTAAATGTTTTTTAACAGCTGCATAGTTAAACATCTCTATAATAAATGAAAATTTGAAACAAAACTATTTGGGTGTTTTCCCCTTTTTCTTCTCATCGAGTGTGATTTTGTGCTTTAGGAGTCACATAAATACTGGATATACTGAGGCATAGTACTCTGAAAGTTACACTTAGTTACTTTGAAACATATTCTGGGTTTAGAAAGGCCAAAAAAAACAAAAAAAAAAATCAGTCTGCTTGTTTCCATGGGCCTTGTGGCCTCTCCAGCAGTCAGGGATGAACCGTGGCATTTTTACTCACCTGAGAATAAATCTGCCAAAAGGCACCTCCAGAAGTTCTCACCAAGGGAGCAAGAAGCCAGGAGAAATACATGTTCTGAAAAGCAAATGAAATGGACTCTTTTAGAGCAGATATTCCTCATTCAGGTGAGGTTAAACAACAAACCCTCAGAGAGAGGGGTGTTTATTATAAAAATAAAATATTTTGTGGCAGACCTGTGAGCACAGGCCAGGGGCAGCCTGGCCCAGCTTTGATACTGGGAGAGGGAAATTCCTTTCTCTTATAAGAGGACAGCTAAGCAAAAAACTGCATTACTGAGCCCAGAACTGCTTTTGGGAGGGAGCCCCCCCTGGCATTGCATCTTCTTTATCTGTGTGAGCGATTTATCCTCTCCTGGGTGCCAGGGCTGCAGGTCTGAGCTGGCTTTGGGCTAAACCTGCAGTGAGGAGCTCAGGAACACTCAGAACTCAGAGCATCTCACCCCAAACCCCGGGGAGAACAAGCCCCAGGGCGGAGACAGAGCAGCCCCCAAACCCACGGGATTTTGCTTTCTGGGCAACCTGTGCCAGGGCCTCACCCCTTGGAGGAGCTGCCAGGGGGGAGCTGAGGCTCCTGTCAGCATCAGATCCAAACTCCTCCTTGTTTTCCTGCCGTTTCTGACCGTGAAGGACTGGATGCAGCAAGGGAGATGCCAGCACGAAATGAAACCTCCCTGTGCCTGTCCTCCACATGGACACACACAGGGGGTGGCTTGGTTTTGTGGGTTTTTTTTTGTGGGGGGGGTGGTTTCTTTGGTTTTGTGTTGGGTTTTCTGGGTTTTAGTTTTTTTTAGTTTTGTTTTGGTTTGTTTTTTGGGGGTGGTTTTTTTGTTGTTGTTATTATTTTTGTGGGGTTTTTTTTGGTTTTTTTTTTTTTTTTTTAATTTGATCAAAACCACATCCTTTGCAGAGCTGGGCCTCAACAACTGGCACCACCACGGACTCTTGTCTTTCATTACTTACAGACATCAGATGCCTCTACCAAAAAATTAACCCCACCTCTGTGTTTGTTTTCCAGCTGCAAATGCAGAGGTTGCTTCCTGCCGAGCTAAAACTGCTCAGAATTATCTCAAGTAGGAATTTAAGCAGCCCATGGCAAATGCAGTGGAAAGAGAAATCACTGGGTTTGACATCCCCTCAGGGAGAGTTTAGTGCCTCATGCAAGAGTTAGAAGTTTTAATAACAATAATAAAAGATTATTCCAGCATGTCTGTTGTCCCAACCACACCGGTGCCTCTGCCCAGTTGTGTTCCCAGTACTTTTTAGTTTACTTAAAATCACATAAAATTCTCAGACAACAGCTTGCTGCTGACCAGAGACACACCAGCAGGTGCTGAGGATTACACCTTTGAAATCCAGCAGAAAGAACTTTGCCTGCCAGAACTTTTCAGCTCTTCTTCTTCCTGCACACAGACACAAAGGATAAGTTGCTGTGACCGCTGTTGGTACCCAGGAATTCACTGGGGATTACTGGCACCAGCATCCTCTGATCCCCAGGTTAATGCAGAAACAGTTTTCCTGCTGCTGCTCCAACACACACTTTGCAATTTCTGTGTGTGCACTAGATCTGCTCCCAGCACTCTCTAGGGAGCAAATCTCCCCTTTACTCTCAATAATTAAGAGGCAATCCTTCAGCACAAAAATAAACTGAACCAGACTTGACCAGGACCCAGTTCTGAAGCAAACCCCACCTTTCTGCATTAGAGGCAAAATAAAGCTTTAAATCACTCTTATTAATGCATTTTCAAGCATTTCCTTTTTGCCAAATCAGAACACATTTCAAGTGAGCTGTGACCTTTAGTGACAACAGGAGCTCCTACTTTTATAGGAAAATGGGTAATCTCAGCCCTTTCCCCTTTCCTCTTTCCTTTCCTCTCCTCTTTCCTCTTTCCTCTCCTCTTTCCTCTCCTCTTTCCTCTCCTCTTTCCTCTCCTCTTTCCTCTCCCCTTTCCTTTCCTTTCCTTTCCTTTCCTTTCCTTTCCTTTCCTTTCCTTTCCTTTCC
>VYXD01013986.1:255790-419101 GCA_013397195.1 Hylia prasina | reverse complement strand
CCCTTCCCTTCCCTTCCCTTTCCTTCCCCTCCCTTCCCTTCCCTTCCCTTTCCTTTCCTTTCCTTTCCTTTCCTTTCCTTTCCTTTCCTTTCCTTTCCTTTCCTTTCCTTTCCCTGATGCTAAAATCCATATCTGAGGTAATTCCTGCTCAGTTCTGCCTGGGAGCTGCCGGGACTGAAAACAGGGAAAGAAAAGAAAAAGCCCTTCAGGACTGAAAATAGGGAAAGAAAACCCGGGCCCCTTTGGCTGAGGTGATTTCACTGTGCGAGATTTCACTGCTCCCAACCCTCTCCATTCGCTGATCTCTGCTGCCCTCTCCTGCAGCAGCCTCAAACTGAATAACTGAGTTATTCGGTGAAATAACTCCGTTTTAAAGCTGCTCTGCTGAGGTGTTTTAACTCCGAGGGATCGGGGCAGGAGTTTTAGGAGCAGGGGAAATTTAAGCCGGAAAATTTAAGTGCTCATGACAGGTTACTGAGCACAGCAAGGGGCAAAATAATGATAATTACAATAATGCTGAAATTATAATAATGACAATGCTGATAGTGATAACAGTAATTGGAATAAAAAATAATAGGATCGATGGTAATAAATTAAATAATAATATAACCATTAAAGCTGGAAAGGACATCCAAGATTTACAAATTCCGCTTTTGACTTAATCCCACCATGCCCACTAACCCAGATTTTCCCCAAGTGTCACATCCACTGGTTTTTTTGGGAACTTTCAGGGATGGTGACTCCACTGAGGAGCCTGTTCCAGTGCTTAACCACTCTTAGTGAAGAAATCTTTCCTAATACCCGACCTGAATGTCTCCTGGTGTAACTTGAGGCCGTTCCCTCTGCTCCTGTCCCTGTTCCCTGGGAGCAGATCCCAAATTCCCCCCGGCTGTCCCCTCCTGGCAGGGAGATGTGCAGAGCCACAAGGTCCCCCCTGAGCCTCCTTTTCTCCAGGCTGAGCCCCTTCCCAGCTCCCTCAGCCCCTCCTGGGAATTACGTTCCCAAATTCATTTAAGATATTATCACAAAGCTCTGGAGCTTCACAGAAACACAAACGTTTTAAAAATTCATCAAACATAAAAATGTGGAGGAATGGGAAAGAGAAAAGAATGGGCTTTGCAAATAATCTTGTGGCCGAGGAATTTGCCTGCAAAGTGTTCAGAAAGGATAAACAGATGATTTCAGTTCAGTTCAAAGAATGTGCCTCGGCTTTTTGATGAGATGGTTGTGGCATAAAACGAGAATAAACTCCCTCCACAGTGGCTTGGTCCTACTGGGATAAAAAGCTGCCACCAGAAAACATCACATCCAGGTGATCTCTGACAAATTCCCTCCCTGCTCCCTTCCCATTTTAGCCAGGCTGCCTTTCCTTGCATTAATCTGCCTTTCAGCTGCTTTTTAATCAAAGCCAGGCTTAGCTTTGCAGTGGAAAAAGAAAGCAGATGCTGAGGTAAACCACAGAGTAGAACTGGAAGAAACAGAAAGAAAAGGCTCCTTGGCTTGATAAGGATGCAAGAACTATATTTCTAGAGGGAAGGGAGGAAGAAAATGCTCCATTTGTTTCCAGCTTGGAAAAACAGCTATGTCTGCCTTCTTTTCCCAAATGTAGAGCTGGTTTGTGCAGTATTTTGCATGTGCCAGCTCCTATTTAGTAGTGAAAATCAAAAAAGAAAAAAATCAATGCTGACAATTTGAAAATCAATCTTCAGATCATGGAAATGAAATTTTTGGGCTGCCAGCAATTAAGAAACAAGCAAACAAGTATTCCAAACAAGCCAGCAAGTACTCCAGATCAATCAGTTGTGTGCAAACACCCAGGGATTACTGGCAATACTGAGATCCAGTATTGCCATTAATGTAGGGGCCAGTTAAAATTCCAGATGCAATTATTGAAATAGAACACGGTAGGAAAGAAAAGAATCAGATATTTGAGGGGAGGAAGGAGGGGTTTATGTTGTTGGGGTTTTTTTAATTGGGTTTTTTTGTTGTTGTTTTGGGGGGAATTTGTTCTTTGGGGATTTTTTTGTGGGGTCCTTTTTTTATTTTTGTATTTGTTAATAAACGTCCTCGTGTACCCAAGGCAATTTTCTTCCGCAAATGAAAAGTGGTTGGTTACCAAACCGCTGAGCAAAAAGTTCATTTAGAAACCAGGAAGACAACACCAAAAGCTGGTCTTGAAAAAAATGACATCTGCAGCAGCAACCTTGCTGGTTTTTCCTAGCACAAGCAAATGCTGGAGTTGAAGCAACACAAAAGAATTACACAGTAAATCCAGACAAGAGATGCAGAGCTCTGGAGAAGCTCAAAACCTCCTGAAATAGCTAGTCCTGTACTCCACATAAAGCACCAGATGAATTTGCCTCTTATACAAAGCATTTCTAGAGACAGAAAGCAAAAAAGGTAAGAAGAGGTGTATGTATAAATCTCACAAACAATGCTGGAAAAAAGTATTTCCAAAGGGTCACCAAATTACACCATTATTCATGAGCCTGTGCTTGGATTCCAAAAGCAGGGGGAAAAAAGATTTACTCAGTAGGGCCATAAATATGAAACCAGTTTGAAAAAATGACCACACACACACACACACACACACACACACAAAAAAAAAAAGGCAGAAAGATGACCCTTTTTTGCAACTGAAATTTGCTGCCTGTAGCTTTTTATTAGTTACAGCAAGTGAAATAAAAGCCAGACAAGTCTAATGTAACTGTATTATCTCCTGCTACACCAGGGTGGAAAGTAATAACACTGCATTTTTTCAGAGCCACCTGTTGGCACCGGTTTTGCCCAATGTATGACACGATCACTCAATAAACCTCTGGCAAGCAGCCACAGAGCCAGGGTTTGCCAGGGGAACCCTCCTGACCTGCAGCCACCCTTTGCTAAATGAGGTAGCCGTGACAATGACACGGGAAAAAATGGGATTTTCAGTTTGGGGATGTGATCTCCAGCAAGAAAACCTTTAAGCTGGGCCAAGAAAGTCACACTGGAGAAGTATTTAACAGCCTTGCCTTCACCACCTGCTGAGTTTGGTCTGACAGGAACTTTGGCTTTCCCCACAGCATCTGCTCATGAGCTGCTCCCATCAGCCACAAATTCCTCCTTTGGATGCTGCACTTGCAGGGAAGGAGGAGAAAACAGGAAGGTGGAAGTTTAACCTATTAATTTCAGTGAATAGCATGGAAATAAACTTAGTATAACCTAATTGCAATTGCTTCTCTAGGATTTTCAAGACTGAAATAAACTTAGCATTTACCTTCTGTGACTGCATTTTAAATGTGCTGCTCCCCTCCTTTGGGGATCCACACTTTTCCTTTTCTTCCAAATTGTTACAAGCAAGCCAGAAAGCCATCTTAAATCTCAAAACAGAAAAAAAACCCACACTAATAGCAAGTTAAGCACAATGAAATTCTAGAATTTAAAAAAAAGCCCCAACTTTAACAACTATTTCAGAGATGCTCTATTTCAGCTACATGTGCATGTTTTCTGGTTTTATTCTGCCAGAGCAGATGGAATCAGATGGATGAGGGCCACGGATGTAACTCCTCAGAGTGTGCCTGTGACTTCCACCTGGATGTTAAATTTTACTCTTTCCTGCATTTTCCCTTTTAACTGGTCATTCCACACCCAACTCATGCCAACTTAATTTGCTCAGATGGGCTGAGGAGGCAGGAGAACAAGGGAGGAGAGGGCAGAGTTCTCTGTTACAGGGGGCTGGGAGCTTTCTGAAAACCAATCCTTTAGAACAGGCTGTGCTTATGCAATTCCGGCCCCTCTTTGTTCCTGTTAAAAATTGCAGGAAATCATTTCCATTGTCAGTTAAGTTGTGAAGATGCACTTTGGTAGGAGGGCTTGATTCACTACACATAATAAATACTCATCAGGAACCAGGCATGTTTCAAGAGGTGGATGTTGTCTGTTGATTAAAGGAGCAAAATATGAGAGAGATGAAAGCACTTTGCACATGGGCAGGGAATTTTGACTGCATTTTCTGGCAAGCTCTGCCCATCCTTAGGGAAGGCAGGATTCAGATCTGCAAAGAAAGTTTGTGCTGTCCTTCCACAGAAAAGAACTTCAGTGAGTCCAAATCCACCAGTCTCCTTCCAAAAAATGTAATTTGATGTTTTTAAGGTGTTTCTTTTCCCCTGGAATCAACAGGAGTGGACAAAATGCACTCTGCCTGTGAGGTGACTGTGAGATCCCAGCTTCACAAAGCAATGACAACATGCCACTGCCTCGTGCAAGGGGGTGTGAAGTTGGAAAAGAATTGAAATCACCTTGGGAAATGAAGAGATATTGACTTTGCAATTTAATCTTTCAGTACTTACAGCATCCACCTCCTGGTTTTGTTTTGCCATTCTCCCACTCAGAAGCCTTTTAATAAGGCTCCTTAATAAAAATAAGGATGGGGAAAGAAGTAACGCTTTCCCCATCCTTATTTTTCCTCATTCTTATCTTTCCCCTTCCTCATCTTCAGTGTTTAAGTAGAAACTGAACAATTTACTGTCAGAATCCCCAACTCAAAAATATCAGTGGGTCAGTATCAGTGTCATTAAAGAATTTTATGCCACTGCTTGGATCTATGGGTATAAGGGGTTTTTTTCACCCTGAACTTATTAATGAATGGTTCATATAAATATCAAAGTTGTGATGAATTATTCTGAGAAGGAAATAAATAATTATATAAACCCCCAAACCCTACCCATTTGTAAGCTATTATTATTCTCCTTCTCCCCAGCAATTACATTTTTAGTTGAAGTTTTAGAACACAATTTTGGAGAGCAAGTGTTCATCCAAACCAAATCCATTTCCCACTGAATAATCTGTGATTGTCCTCGTTTTCTGTCTCCAGAGTCATCTGCACCAAAAATGATCTCTCAGATTATTTGCTCAGACACTCAACAACAACACTCTGGGCCAGGTTTCTTGATGTATAATAAATGCCTCTCTCTGGCTGCAATGTCTCTAAACTGGCAGACTGCATTTTAATGAAAGCAAATGATAAATAATTTGCAATATAGCACTAATCATTTTTACCCTGCAATCAAGTATTTCGTGTTGTCATTTCCCCTAATTATTCCCCCTGAACCAATTCTATGTATATGTGTGTACATAAACACATCCACACACCATTAAACTGAATTTTTTGAGAAGTACTTCAGAAACTGATCCAAGTTAGGCAATTTCAGACATTGTTGGCCAATATGTTTAATTTACAGGCTGCCTTTATTGTGAAGCACACTGTGATCCAATTAAAACTCTAATTAGGGCCTGCCTTTACTGAAGCTAAGCTGAAAGACCATTTTCTAGACTTTTCACTGACAGAATAAGTAAATCCATTATCACAAAACTGAAATAATTTGGACTTTCTTTAAGAATCACATCAGGAACTGAAGAGAAATAAGTCCATATTTTAAAATTCAGCTCTGCCAAAAGGGTCCCATGACAATATTCACCCTGGGGTTGTACAGCCACAGATGTGGAGAGAAACTGCCTGTGGGACTGACTGAGCTCCAGAGATGTACAAACTTCAGATGCTGCACTGAACTGAAGACAATTTATGCATCCCTGAAGACTCAATCTTATGCTTTTTTGGTGTTTTGTTGTTATCATGGAAGGCCAAAATTATTCATATAAAACCTGGAGAGGGGTAACCAGCACTAGTTGTGCTGCAAGATTTTCTCCAAATCTAAGTTCCTCATCTAGACAACCTAAATGCCCAAAAACTTCCTTATTTCCAAAGGTCCTGGCCCTTTGCAAAAGAATCTTAAACAGTTACCCAGTACTCTGCTCTGCTAATCAAACATTCCAGTTAATGAATACAAATGCATGAAGAATCTCTGTATCTTCACCTGCAAACACAATTTTACCATTTCCCCATTGCCAAGGATGGTCAAACACAGGTTCCAGAGTTATGACTTCACTGCTGACAGAAGCTTCAAAAGGCAAAACTGAGAAAATACAGATTACCATCTGCAACATTCACAGTGCTTTGAGGAAGGAATTCTCAAAGGGGTTTAAAGGAGTTAAAACCATATTTATTTTAAATATTCACTTTCTAGGTTGTGAGAACAGAAAGGGAGGGGATTTCTTTCATCACTTATTTCTGTGCTTTTCAAAACTCAGGATGTGCAGACCGTGTCCTGCCCTAATTTAACACAGACAAATTTTATGTTTGCTGCTAAAGCCTGGGAATTAATACTGCTCAAACACAAAGTTTCATTAGAACTAATGTGGAAAATGTGACTCAGATGTACAAAGGATAATCACTTCCTCTATTAAACCCAGCCCTGAGCATTGTTCCTGTCCAGAAGGCAAAATGACAACAGTTGCACCAGCAGCACTCAATTCCAGGGCAACAGATGATGAGTTTGTATTAAATCAAGACACACAGAGAGTTTAAAAATATTTTTATTATTGTAATGAGACTGCAATATTATCTAAATAAACTTTTCAATCGCTATTACACTCTATTTTCCTCATGAAGGTTCCAGTTGGGAATGCCACAAAGTATCCTGCAACCTGCACACTTAAAAGTTTATAGAAACATTCAGTAATAAAAGGCCTTTGCAATATGTTGGTTTTTAAAAATAAACAAACAACCCATCAGTTATAAATCCAAGTGTATACTGGAGCAGATTTGACAAACACCTTCATGCCAAAGAACACCTTTGGGTGTGCTCACAACAACTCTGTGGGAGCCCCTTCCACAAGGGCTGCTGCAAAAGCAGAGCAGGGATTGAGCAGAGTTGCAGCAGTCAGTGTGAGCCAGAATTTAGGCCACTGCTAATTACAGTTAATTTTGATTAATTCTGTTGCTCATGTAATCCTTAAGGCAAATTTCCTTGTGTACTCATTTTCCCAAGCTAAAGCAACAACGTAAGCACAGCTCACAGTACACTGAACAAAAGGTATTTTATGGTTATTTACGTAAGATGTGGCAAGAACAAATCCAACACATTGCAGTTATGACTCCTACTTTTCTGCTAGAATTTCTCTTTCAGTTTGTATTCAAAAAAACTTTAACAATCTACCCTTTTTATCAGAAATACTATTTAAGATTTAAAAGTTTTCTGGAGCTGGAGATGTCCCAAAGCTGATTGGAATTCTCAATACATATCCATAAATCCTTGAACAAAAGGAGAATCCAATGCACTGTTACCGCAAGTAGACAACACAAAAATTACATTCAAATGTGAGACATTTATAGGATTCTTTTCACAACAACAAACTCAACTTCAGTAGCTCCAACAAGCTGGGAAAAATGAGAACTTGGGTTTTTAGCCTAAATGCCACAGTCTTCAGTTTGCAAGGTTGCATCAGCACCCACTCCTCAGCTGCAAAATTCCTCATCAGTAATACACAGAAAAGACACACCTGACATCAGAAACAACACGAGACACAAGTACTGAAATACTGAAATACTGGCAAAAAATCAGAGAAGAGGTTTTTGGTGGCATCCTTGTGTATAGATATGTTAGCAGGAAAAGCATCTCATGAAAAAGCCACTGGTCTGGCTTTGCACAAGGCTTTTTCCACCTTTTGTTATCAGACATTCAATGACAAAACAGTGACTGGGGACAGCACCAGCAGTGTCCTGACCTGCTGCTCTGCAGGAAAAACCTTCTCCCGTCCTTTGGCAGGCAGAATTCAGTCCCCAGGGGGTGCAGGGAGGGCACACTTGAAAATAAAATGGAGTATAACAATCCCCTAACGGAAAAAAGCGACTTTTATGGATTTCTGGAATGTTAGGAGAGCAACATTTTTAAGTGAACCTGGTAAAGATTCCATCCCAGGCAGTTATGGAAATGACAATACAGTGAATTGATTTAAAATAACAGTAATTTTAAACAAGAAATTGGACTGAAAAAAACATGATGTTCCAGGAAAGAACTGTGTGCTTTGTGATTTCTATTTATTTTTAAATATATTTATATTTTTACAGTACAGACTCAATCATTTTTACATATAAATACAACAGGATTGAAGTTCTATTAAGATTTGATTTTTAGAAGTAAATGGACCAGACTTTTTCACAGGTATAGAACTCTTTCAGAACGTTTTTAAATTTAATTCCTGTTACAGTTGAAAAAGTGGAAATATTATTGTATAATTTTATCAGAAGCTTCTTTCCCCTCTTGTGAAAGTGAAGACAAATTTAACAAAAGGCAACACCACAGTTCTTAGTCCTGACTTTGAACACATTTAACAGTATTTGCTCAAATCACACAGATCAGCTATTACAGTGATTCAAGAGAAAAGTGTATTTTCACCCAGTGGAGTCCCAGTCTGCCAGACAAGCTCACAAACAGGGAATTCTCACTCCTGGGTCACGTCCTCCTTCAGCTGTTTGAGCTCAGCCAGAAGCTCCTTCCCACTTTCTCCTGCTTTTGAGGCAAAGAGAGCAGCTCCCTCCTTAAAGCCCAGGAGCTTCAAGCTCCTGGCATAATCTGCATACACAGCATGGATCAATTTATGTAAATGAAGCATTAAGGAAAACACAAATTAATAGCCAAATGAAACACAGAATCCTTTTTTCCCCCCTTCTTACTCCTTGGCTCTCCCCAGGTGAAAATGCTGAACATTGCTACCAATTGTGCTAACCCATTACTTTTCAGCACAAATAAGACAAGAAAAGTTGCTTTAAATCCTCCTTTTGAATCCATATTAGTATTTATAAAGCAACATGCAGAGTGCTGTAAACCAGACACATTTCAGATGTGCTTAAGTACCTACCATGACACAATGGCAAAAACTGTAACAGAAATTTTGATGTCACAAAGATTTTTTCATTAATTAGACCTGAAGCTATCAACGTGACTTATTAGTGGCATTTTTTATTTACAGACTGATGCCTCCACAGAACAGGATCAGGTATTATTTACATAGGAACTGTTATTTTTAGTATAGGATTCAAAAGTTTGTGCAACTGCTCAGCTTTCCAGAACACCAGGTCAGATGTGAAGATTTAGTGAGCAAAGACAGTATCTCACAAAAAGGATATTTGTGTCATCATTAACTTCAAATGCCCCGTACTTCAGACAAGCTTCTACAAATAAAGCTGCTCTATCAAAGTACCTCATACTGGAAAAAAAAGAGAGAATAATTTGTTAGATACAAACTAGAAAAGTATTCCAGGGCATCACACCAAAACACTTGCAGAGAGGCTTTCTAAATCTTTTTTATATCTCCCCTTCCTCCTTGCACTCAAGAACTGACACTTGCTATAAATTTTTCTGAAAGATCAGGCCTGAAGTTAGTCAGAAAAAATCACAGACACTATAAATCATTACTGCTACTGCTGGAAAACTTAAAGCCTGCAGTAAAATGAAATGAAGACTGGTTAAAATTAATTAAAGAAAACCACGCTAAAATAGAAACGGAAGTCAGAAATAAGCACAGACAAGAGAAAACACAGCTTTGTGCTGTTTCCCCTTTACCTGTGCAACATCTCTGCAACTTTTGTGAAGCAGCCAAGAGACAGGAGCACAAGAATGGCCTTGGATTTCTGGTTGACCTGCGGGGAGCAGAGGTGATCGACCCAGCGGCGCAGCACGTCCGCGCACTCCTCCGCGCTCAGCCGCACCTGGGGACAGAGCAGAGCCTCAGCCAGTGCCACACACACCCTGCACTCTGCTCCTCTGCTCCTCCTCAGGGCAGCACTCTGGGCAGCAGCTAAAGCATCTGAAACCAGCCTTTTCTGACAACAAGCACGCATGTGCCTTGAATTAATATGGCATTAAGGAAAATCTGAGATACCTGGATATAAAAATACTTCGCCTGGGTTACTCCATTTTCACACGTGATTAGCATCATTTTTAGCCCAAGCTGTTCTAAAGTCTTCCTAAATCAAGAAGTTACTTCGTCCTTTACTGAAGACTTAAGGACAAAAATAGTATTTATTTTTCTGCAAAGCAGCATTCACTCACTTAGAAAATCTAAGTGCAGCTTTTTCCATTCTTTCTTCAGGAAACGTAACAGAAGCTTTACTTAAGAGATGCTGAAAAATCCTTACTAACTCCTGCCCATTTACAACGTGGAGAATTAATGCCGTGTCTGGGTAGTTTTGCTGTAATTATGGCTGCACACCAAAACAGAAGGTGATACAAATTTATGTGGGTGGTAGTATTTTGAAATCAGCTCACACATTACATAGAGTGCTGCACAAAGTCACTGCCCAGTTACTTATCCACATTCAGGAGTGGGTTTTTGTAGTTTGTTACGAACTTTATACTGCTGCAGCTATATGGACCCTTCCCAAAAATTAGAAAATTGAGTATTCCAAGGCTTTTTAGGCCTCAGTCCTGTAATGTGGACAAGGAGGGCAGACCTGCGTGGTCAGAAGGCTGAAGGATCTGCCAGCGCTGATTGAATGGCTTGGCTTCTCATAGCTGAACAGTATTTCTAATTGATGTTTCAGTTATCTAGGGAACTTCAGCACCCTCCTCAGCCCTCCTGAGCACAGGTGCTAAGCAGGTGGTTGGTGTTAGCAGCCTGGGAAGTGAGGAATTGCACACCTTGGCCAGCCACGCTGCACGGTTCCACTCGCCGTAGGTCTGCAGGTAGCGACAGGCGTCTGCGGCCTTGTCAATCAGACACAGCAGCTGCACCCCCTCTGGAACACAAAATGCACTCCAGTCAGGAAATCCAGGGAAAAAAGAGTTGCTACCTAAGTGTGGAAAAGGATCTCCATATCCTCAAGCACATGAAGATGTTGAGACTGCTCTCAATATAACCTGAGTGCCAGTTATTGCATCTTCGTTCTGGGCTACAGAGGCCACACAAAGCTCTCGTTTATCTTTGTTCTCAGCACAAATTTAGGGGTTCACAGGACTTCTCATCATAAAGACATACTGATCTTTGTAAATTAAATAAATAGATTTCATAGGTAGTTCTTTATTAAAGTTGTCCACAGTGCAATTATTAAAGCAGTTTTTCCAGGCAAATACAGACTTTTAACTTTCTTGGTATGTCTGAGTATTTCAGTGATATGGTTATAACTGAAGTATTTCAGTTATGTTTTAGCTCTTGCATTAAGCAAAATTAACCTGCACTTGTAAGAAAACACATATTATAAAGAAAGTTCTGAACTGAAAAGGAGACTAAATCCCTCTTTCACATTTAGTAACAGGACACCAAATTTTAGTTAATTCTTTAATTAGAAAAGTGGAAAATACATATTATGTGCTCAGCTTTTTTTTTGTGCAAACAATGCTAAAATATTTACTCCAGAAGTAAGTTTTCCAGTGAAAATAAATCAAGACAAACTGGATTTTATAACCCAGTTACTGATCATTTTTGTGTTAACTACTCTGCATAATGTCTACTCCAGCACATGCAGCATGTAAGATCTGTCCCAGCAGGATTCACTCCTATTTCCACTGGCATCCTTAAAAAAGATGAGATTTATCAGTTTACAAGCAAAGATAAAGAGTTATCTCACCTGCAAGCTTTCCATTGGCAATCATGTTGGTTGCTACCAGTTTAATGGTGCTTTGAGACGGCCCTGAGGAGGTGACAGTTGTGACCAGGCAAGCTTTGAGTGAATCACAGTAATAATGTGCATTCTCTGAGCTGGTTTCTAGCAGCAGTTGCACTGCTCTGTCAGTCTGGCAAGAGAAAAAAAAAATGCAACTTTGACCACTACATGTTATTTTTGTGTAAAAGCCGTTCTATTTTTACATGGAACAAATAACAATGAAAGTTATTCCAAAACAGGCTACAAAAATATCTCCCCAAGACTAAGATTCTATTTCAATAGAACATTTGCAATAAGGACAGCACTGAAAACCCATCATGAATTTAACAGAAGAATGCAAAAATTCTGCACTGTGTTCATACAAGTAAGAAATAACAAATGAAGTTAGAAAAAGCTTTCCTTGAATAAGCTAAGTACATGACACAGAGAGGGAAGAAGAAGAAAAAATTCAAATATTACCCACAAACCTGGCCCAAGAGAAGAAGTTGGTCAGCACATTTCCTGGTATGATCATATGTTGATCTCTTTGCTTCCTGGAGATTTACCCTCTCCAGCTGGAATTTCTGGACAAAGAAGGAAAAATATTTTAAATGTAAGCCTACCATAAGAAATAAAACCATGCATTTAAAAGATATGTAAATATCTTGCCAGTTTTTGGAACAGCCTCTATTTTTAAGTAGCAAGAATGTTTTAATCCAGACTGGTATGTTACTAATAAAAGTGAAATATGTACAGGGAAGTGAGTGTTTATTGTGCTGATGACATTCCTGTCAAATTTGGCTTTGAACTCCTTGACATACCTGGAAGTAAGAATTTTCACACAGTATGTCATAGCATATATCCAGAGGATTAACCAGCTGCTCCTGAAGGATGGCCGTGTCTGGCTTTGCAGGCTTTTCCTGGCATAAGCTGTGCAAATAGTGGGCAGCAATAGTCCAGAAATGCAGTTCAGATTCATCCCCATACAGTCTGAGAAGATGAAAAGCAGGATGTGAAATAGGTTTGCATTTTTTCATACACCACATCAAAATATATTTCATTTTCTCAAGGACTGTGCATTCCTTGGACAACACAAGTACTCTGCATTATCAGTGGCTACAACAGCAGTTAAACTCCAGGAATGTTCAGCATAGAAATAGGTGGAAATTGATATTTATTATTATTATTTTACACTTGGTCACTGATATTCTCTTTCAACCACAAGTTACTAAGTTTGAAAACCATCTCTGAATACAGACAGACTAAAGTTGGCTCAGTTTAGGCAGAGGAACCACACAGAACAAATACACTTGAAATAAACCCCAGGCCCTCCCCTGTTTGTACAAAACTATTGTGAAGTTCTAAGTGACATTTTGGGGCATGAACAACTGCCAGATCTGCAGTTACAAACGTGCAGCCAAGGCTGAGGGAAGTTCCTTGTATCCAGCAAGGAAATAAAAGTGTTTCAGTAAGGTAAATTTCCATTTTGGTGCTAAAACCACTCTACTATGTGGGTAACAAAGTAGTTTAGGGACTGTGCTAAGTTAAAGGACAACTGGGTGAGTTCCTAAACTTCAGCTCCTTCCTGTGCATTAATAACATCAAGATTTTCCTAGGAAACATTTCCTATGTTTATCTGAATCTCTACTACCTGGCAACCAGGAGACATCTCTGCAGGAGAGTAAAATCTGGATCAAGCAGAAGTTTCTTTATGTCACTGCAAAGAGAAAGTGTTAAAGAATCTGCAAAATGCTGGGCAGGTTTTTTTGTTTGGTTGGCTCTGAAGACAAATAGGATACATCACATACAAACTGAAAAGATCAACCCCCAAAATACACCATTTCCTTTCTGAAACGAAAAAAAGCATCTATGAAAACAATTACAACAGGAATTATATAAAATTTGAAATATAACTGATCTCCAGGAGCAAATGCAGTGAGTCCATCAGGAACTTTATCCTTGCAATATAGGGAACCACCACCAGGGTGTATGCAAAGCTGCCAATTAGTCTGCAGTAATTCCACTAATTACCATATTAATTCAGCTACAAGTAATCTTGCAGCTATGCAGTGTCACAGCAGAAGGGATGCATGTGCATGAATTTAGGTTTTCCACAGGACTTTCTGACTGGATAAAAATGGGCTGTTACTTTTTCCATCCTACTAAATGAAAGGACAAAAGGAAAATGGACAAAATTGTCTATTTACTAGCCTTAACTATAATTTTCAAGGTTTAAATTCAATGTCAAAATCTGTTTTCTGTGCAATGTGCATCAACATTACTCTGGAATTTTATCTTCAACAAGGGATTTTTGGAATCATCTTTTTTTTCCTCAGAGATCAAATATCCTAAGAATTTAAGTGGCAGTATCCAATGCAGTCTGGATCAGCATAAAGAAGCCCTAAATCCCTGCAAGTACTACCTAAAACATTCCAAATGCTCACAGGTCAGTTGCAAATCATGTACTGACCCTATCAGTACCTTTAAAGCACCAAGTTTAAAATTACATAAAAATGACATAAAAAATAACTTTTTTTTTAAAATAAAAACTGTCAGTACTTAAGCATATCTTTAGAGAGGCAAAAAGAATTCTTTCTTCGTTACTTGCGAATTGCCACAAATTTCAGATTTTTTGCCATCTCAGAACGTCATAGTTTACACAAGTAATAAGAAGATTCTTACTTGGACAATGAATTCAACTGCTCTTGAAGGAGGTTTTTAATGTTTTCGTTCTCTGGATAATCACTGGATTAACGAAAAGGAAAAACAGAGGTTTTCTAAATTACCAAAAGGACAGAACTACATGAAATGGAAGAGCACTACTTGTAGGAGAAAAAACACAAGCACATACATGGAAACAATCTTTCACACTCTTTTGGTAAGCCATTCATGCAGGATTCTTTATCCAGTTTCCAAAAACAGCAGTGAAAGACTTGAGCTTGCTTCTGTTGAAGCTCAGAGTCAGCGCCTATCTTTCTTTTCCCATTTTTCTTTTTTTCATTGACCTTAAAATTAGTAAAAATGGCAATGCCTAGAGCATTACTGTGTGACCACGAGCCAATCCAGGACACAGAAACTGCTCCTGTGATAATGTGAATGTGGCTGTCCAAGAGTACACACAGGTCTACTAGGATATCAGAACACCACTTGCAGTTACACTTTAGGAACAATTCTGACTGCTGCATTAGCTTCTAGAACAAAGAGAACACAATTTCTCTCAGAAGTAATATAATGCCATAAAAATACTGCCAGGACTTAAAGCAGGCTGTAGTTTTTAATACCCAAGTGATACTGAAAGCCAGAAGAAATACCTGACCTTAGAGCCTTATCTATTTATTACTTTTAGCAATAAATAGTGAACTAATTATATTTTTGACTGTCCCCAAGAGCAAGAAAACTTATACATGTAACAGCTATTTGCACAGAGAGATTAATAAAAGATGTAGGCTTTAAAAAATAATAATACTACGTCATACATAGAAATATATTTGTTCTTACATGTTCATAATATCTAGAGAATATTTCTCATCCCACGGTTGATGCAGCAGGAATGCTTTTAAAGTTAATGAAGCCCTTGGAACAAGCAGGTAGGGACACCAGACAGGTTCTGAAACAAAAGGAAAAGATTCATTGTCCAGAGGGTCATGTGCAATAATGCTGTGGTCATTGATCAGAAAATATACCACAGAAAATGTACACCAGAAAATGTACCACAGAAAATGTCCCAGCTTGTTTGCAAGCACCAGGAAAATCATAAATAAAAGTCTTTTCACACACCCAGCACAAGCTGCTGGACATAAAGCTTATCACTACACTCAAGCAAAAACATTTCCTAGAAGGTACAGGGTTATCAACCATGCTCAAATGAGAATTTCAGGACATTCCCTAGTGAATTTTCACAGACTCCTGGAGTGCATTATACTGGCTTTGGCAGAGCTGTGTACACTGATTATTGCTATTACACGGGCGTGAAGTAAGTAAAGCTATACCAAATATATCCCAAAGCAAGTTTAGTTTTGCTTTGTCCCCCTAATTCCAACAGTACAATGCAAGGATTAAACCCCACCAGCTGGAAAGGATGGTGGGAAGTTCAGCAAGGTAAGAATTATACATCAAGTGTTGGCACACAGATGTAACAGTCAGTAAGTCTGTACTCAGTACAAGGTTTAGGTGACAGGCAGTAAATGCTACCCAGTGACTGAGGAGGAAAACAAGTACCAAAACCAGCTCCATTATTAAATATTCACAGTTCCCTGTTCTTGGTGTGCACTGAGTGATGTAGGGCTCTTGTAAATGTGATTTGGTAATTAAAACATTAGCAGAGAGCAGAGGCAGAAGGACAGCTCAATCACAGGCTGGCACAGCCTCACTTCAGTGTGCTTGGCTTTACAACATTCATTTTTATAACTTAATATTGCAGAACACTCATTTGATAGCAGAAATGATAATGATAAATTGCATGTTTCCTCAAATAAACCACAGCTCCCCACATCACAGCTTATTACATATGTCTCAGAATCTACTGGGTTTTAAGGAAATCTAATATTTTAAGGAAATTGTATGAGTAAAGGTAGGATTGATTCAAAAGGCAACAAGAGGAGTTATTTGGAACACTAGTAATAATAAATACAAAAAAATGTAGCTTAGTTAACTAGTTAAATATTTAAATTCTCTTCTTAAACACATGGCTAAAAAGGCAAATTGCACTGATATTGATATTTTAAAGGTCGGTTTGAAAAGCAATGAATCAATCAACAAACACCTGGAAAAAAATCAGAAAATACATTTTCACACATCAAAAAATGTTTCAAAATCATGTAGATCAGTATCAGTGATGCAAGTACTGATACCCAATTGATGTGCCAGTGCTTTTTAAGTAAATTTGCTAGATATCTGTACAAAAAGCTCTTTTTTTTGTTCATTTATATTTCAATTAAGATATTTAAAAGTGTATGCTATTTAGGAGATTAAACTTGCATTAAAAAAACCCATGCATGACCCAAGCACCAAAAAAATTACCTGCACCTACGAAAAGCAGTAGAAATGAATCAAAATCTCCACATGTGCCAGTTGCCTGCTCTAACAGAAGTGCTGAGCTCCACTTTTCCAAACAGCAGTGCAGAAGTATCAAGCAGTGGATGGCAAGAAAGACACGAACATACCTATTAAATCCTGTTCATCCATCCTGAAACACGAGGGCTTCATGGATAAGTCCAGCACTCGGATGCATCCATCATCTGATGCCAGCACCACCTTGTCTGACGTGCACCAGTCCACGTCCAAGATCCGGAAATTCACATTTCTCCCACTTCTTAAGCTGCTCACCATTTGTACCTGGAGAAGGGCAGTTAGTTTTTATTTTCAGCAGCCTCTCCATCACCCCGTGTGAGGCTGTGTCACACACCTGGGAGGCACAGCACAAAATTCACGATGGAAGGTGAAGTTAGCCATGAAGCATTTCATTAATGGTCTTTTCTGGAGAGTAGGGAATTTAGAAACTTTGGAGTAGGTCACACTGTTGCCCTGGAACAATACTATTTCCCAATTTAGAGCCGAGGAAAAAAACCTTTTGAGCACAGTGTACAGCTGCCTTTTTTTTATGTTTTCTAACAGGACAGGATTAGAACTGAAACTATAAAATATTACTACAGATACTCTGAAAATGTGAATTTAATTTACAATGCTTTCATGCAGGAAACTTTTTTATCCTAGAAAAAAAAAAGGGAACAGCTACAGGAGGAGTATCTTGTGGCATCAAAACTATTCAAATGTACTTCAAGGAGGGACTCATTGGGTAATACCCTACTCTGCTTATGTAATTCACAGTAGTTGTTCATATCTGCTGTCCATTCTTATCATCACTGGAGCTTCATATTGCACTAATTAAGTGTCTGAGTTTGGAGCTGGTGCTCTTTAGAAAGTGAACAAGAAAAAAATTAAAATTCCTGTTTCATACCCTGATACCCTGAACTTATTCTGGGGGCTAAATTAAAACAGTACAATTATATTTCCTTCCCCATAGTACTCTAATCCCCTGCAAGACCTACAAAGCAAAGCCCAGAAGGTTTGTGAACATAACTACAAGAGTTTCTAAGCAAGAAGAGAAGCAAGACAATATTAATGACCAAGTGTCTGGTTTTCTGGTATTCCCTAACAAATTAAATCTATTGACCATACACAGAGGAAACCTCCAGTGAAAGCAATCTCCTGTCCACAGATTAAAGTCTCAGATTGGGGACTCCCCCTTACATTTTCAAGGTCTGCCTCAACACCATTACAAGAGGATGTCAAAGAGGATCTCAGACATTGTCAGCTTTAAGAGTGGCAGACACTCATTGCTGGCAGCTCAGAGATGCTTTAGAGGGAGTAAAAGTGTTCTGAGAGAAGCCATATGACTTTAGCACACAACTGCCAGCAAGAAATCCTGACTCAGTAAAACTTAATCCCTCACCCATCCTGATTTTCAGAGATGAGGTGTGGGCTTTGAAGAGAAGTGCCCATCAAACCCAGAGCCACTTACCTCTTTTGAATCCCAAATTTCTGCCCCATCGTTGTACATTGCAAGAAGTTTTTGATTTCCTTTCCCTGGGGCAAAACGGATTTTTTTCACCCAGCTCCGGTGTGTAGGAATCCCCCTAAGGAAGGACAAGATTAGGATCCATCATTCCAGACCCAATTTGTAGGAAATTGAATCCTTTCCAGGAACTTTTCAGATCCTGGTACTGAACAGACTGAGGAGAACAATCTGTATATGCACACACAAATGGATGTCCAGATTATGAACTTATTAAACTAAAATGATGAAATGCTTGGAATAAGCACTACATTAGTTAATGTTTTACCAGAAGCCATTGCAGATTTAATGTAAGAAAAGATACCTAGCTGGTTTTAAAATCCTGATTAAATGTTAATTCTTCTGAAAACACAAGAGATTAAATGTAGGGAACTACAACACAGGAGAGGTTTTCTGAATTTTTATTCCAAAATACTTTCATTTTTCCCTACAGTGAAGAACAAAAATGAGGAAGAATGCAAACATTCCACATTCTAATACTCATCATCTCATGCTTGACAGACTTTATTTGCATTCATACCTGGATACTCTAGCTTTCAAATCCCAGAAGTTTAAGTTTCCATCAACATCTCCAAGAACCAGGATATCCCCTTTCCAGGCAATACAAGTAATGCTACCCATACTTCCCTGAAATATTTAAGAAGCAGAAAAATACCTTGTAATTAATAGACTCAAACATATGAATAAATATTCCAACATTGGTATTCATTTAAAAAAATATTTTGCAGCATGATGGACCAAAGTCTACTTAGTTAAAACAGGAAAAATTATATGTAAGACTGTGAAAACAGAATTGCTATCAGTTTAGAAGTTGGAATTCATATTTCAGCTTTCAAAGTACTGCATTACTGACCACTTGCTGCTACAAAGCTTATCCCTGATTTTTTTTCTGGCAATCTAAGCTAAGCAAAAACTTAAAGTATCAATGATACAAAAAAATTGGAACTCACATCTGGAGGAATTCTTGCACTGTCTTTTACTGAGTTTCCCTCTACTGTGAGATGATAAACCTGCCCATCAGCACCTGTAAACACAAAGTGCTCTCTGGCAGAGATGTTCTGGCTCAGCTCTGATTTACTTTCAGCTTCTTGCAACAAACTTGAAAAAGAACATAATGAGACATAATTATTTCTTTATTGAAATCAGAATTGCAAGACAAATTCTACCTAATGCACAGAAACATCACAAAAACCCCCATATATCCTTCTAAAGACTTTATTTAACAGTTAACTACTTATTAGTTCCACTCCTGTGGAAATGTCCAAGGGCAAGTAACAGTTTTAAAGAACCAGGTAACCAATGGACTGCCACAGACACACCTGAGAGAAACAGGGACATCAAAGTACAAAGTACACCCAAGTCCCACATATAAAAGCTAAAGGGAAGCCCATACAGCTGTTTTGCTTGCTGTGTACTCAAGAATGAGCTCTAAAATATTCTTTTCATTAGAACAATGGCCCTTGGTGGGAAAAGAACAGCTGCTGCAGCAGAAGATTCCACCAGGAGGAGGGTACCTGATCACAGAGGACTCCACGCTGCTGACCTCGGTGTCCGATGCCACCGTCTGCCGGGCCATGGCCTCCCTGGCTGCCAGCTGCTTCTTCCTCAGGCTTTTTAAGTTATGGGAAGGTGACCACTCCTGTGGAAAATGGCCCAGGAAAACATGGAAAAGACAGAGGTTTACTCCCTGAATTCACTGGGGCTTTACAATGATTTCCAAGAAGGCTGCTTTCTCTAATACCTGCCTCCATCACTCAAGGGGCAGAGCAGATTTCTTCACCAGAACCACATTTTTTCCTGCCTCCATTTGATGACAGATGAAATGTTAAAGCACTTACCTGTATATGCTACATATTGCAGCATGGACAAATTGTTCAAAGGTTTTATGTTATTTCAATGTAATACATTTATTAAAAATTAACAGAGTTTATTCCTTACCAAAGCAGTGGCTGTAGGGAAGTTTTTAGACATTTCTCTGAGCAGAGTGCAAGTTCTGACATCCCAGATCTCCAGTGGTTTGTCTTTAAATACCACAGCTAGATACTGCCTGAAACAAACGAGAATTTACTCCAGCAAGAGTCCTTTGAGCATTTTACTTCACACCAGCACTCTGGAGGCCCCCAAGAGTTAGCAGAGCAAATCAAAACCCCCTCTGAAGCTCGTGATTCCCTTGAGTTACTGAGGAGCAAAAGAATGTCTGAAAAAGAGTTCTCTTCAAAGCTTACAGAATTATAGATTTCTGCCAGGTGGTTCTGCACAGTTACTGTGGAGGAGACAAGGGAATAATTCAGAGAGCAGCAACACCTCTGATCTCACCATGTTCAGCCTGAGCTGATGGCACAAAATACCAGAAAAACACACAAGACTGCAGGCTGGACAGGGTTTTTTCCCTCCTGCAGATGCATGCCACCTCCTAACCCAGGCATAAATGAGCATAAAATCATCTCACACTAAACCACTGGTCAGTCACATCTTCAGACTGTTCATCTGTGGAGCTGGATGAGTGTGAACACCTTTAATCTACCACTTTTCACATTTAACTTGAAAATAGAGAGGTCATGCAGCAATTTGTCCTCTCAGACACTGCATTCATCTCTCTGCAAGTGAACCTCCTTTCTTGTCTCACTCAACACTCTCCAGCCTCTTCATCTAAGCTCATGGCTGGTCTTAATTTTTAATGCATTATTAAGAACATTATATGGATGAACTCTTCCAAATTCTCTGGAACTCCTACATACAAAAATATTCCTGTGCAAGCTAGAGGACATTAATTTTTTTCCTCCACTGTCAAGAAGAAGCTTTGAAGATTTAGAGACAATGCCCTATTAAATTCAACACTACTTTAATTTCACTTATACAAGAAAGTGAAGTAATTTTCCAGAGTACTACAGTTATTATTTTTGATACAATGAAGATCAGGGCCTCCTGTCACAGGCCTGAGCTCAAAATAATGAGGACTTGAAAGGAAACAATTTGGTCATTTATCAGCTGACTTTTCAAACAACTATATGTCACATCTGGTTTTCCAGCAGACAATTATTACAAAGATGTGAAATACTTAGAAAAGCTAAATAAATATGAATAATCATCCAATCTTTAATGACAAACTTCCTAGTTTTAAGTAAGGCTTAAGTTATGGAAAAGAGAATTAACTTAGAATCTAAGGTGAAAAAAACAGTTCAGAACTTTTATTCTCCTTAATATAATCAAAAAGCCTGTTCAGTAAACACAATTCCTGTAAGAAATAAAATATTAGTTACTGATTTTTCAATGTGATTGGATCCTGAAGTGACAAAGTCAACCACAGACACATTCACAGCTTTTTCACTTGGAATTAATATTTTGAAGCATTTTCCTCTCGATGCTGTGGAATATTTTTTCTGTGCACTCTGAAGTGCTTTTTTTTCTTGGAATGTCCATGATGTTATGAGGATTTTCATGCAGCACAGTGAAATTTATCACCTTCCCAAGGCTGATGCACTTACTTCAAATGAGACACCTTTATCATTTCGATGGCTGGCTCGTCGTTGCCTCGCTCCCCACGGAATGCAATGCTCCTGCCTGGAGCACAAAACAGGGGGAGAACAGAAACAGTCAATAAACCAAGCAGAAATAGAGAAATAGCCTATCAACTGTTCTGTTTGGAAACACAACCAGTTTACAAACCAACCCAGAACATCTCCAAATCACCTGTCATCTCTAACGTTACTCTTGTCATTGTCGAAGTTTTACTGCCTTTCGTTTTACTGCATTTCAGTTTATCATTAAAATTTCAAAGTTTACATTTATATTGTAAACTCTACTGTCAAATCTAACCCCTGACTCACTTCCAGAGCAGTGCAACTCAAATGGATGCATCAGGATTACATAAATTAGAGAGAGTTCAAGGAGTTATTATTTTCCACTCAAAACCAATGAGAGATTTTCTCGGTTCCCCAAGGAAGAAATTCATTAACAGATTTCAAGTTTGATAAGAGAAATTACCTCTGCCACAAGGGTGCAGACTATGACAAAATACATTTGGAAATATGGAAATATCTGTATTTTGTGAACAAAACCCACCACTAATACCCTTGAGGCTGCTTTTAAACCCCCAGCTGACACTTATTCTTTTATAAGTCCAAGATGGTTTTGCAAAGGTGCTGGTTCAGGTCTGTCTGCAGAGCACCAGACAAAACACATCTTGTGGCTTCACAAAGAAGAGCAGAAACAGTTAAAGCTCCTCTATTATTTTGTCACAACAGAAGGAATTAAAAATAACAGTCAGAACTTGTCACTCCCCAGCAAATCTGTCAGCTCCTGCAGCTGACTTCTCAGGAAACACAAACCTGTTGGAAGGTCCACCAGCTGCAGCTCATTCCTCACCAGTCCCAGATTGTTGGGTGTTGATGTGGCAAAGGAAATGAACCCACTCAAGCTTATCCACTCAATTCCCCTGTGATCAGAAGGAAATACGTGGAGCATATTAGCCAAAATATTTGAATTGCTCAAATTGAAGTCTCAACTGAAGTAATTTTTTTTCAGGTATATTCTTAAAAACCCAGCACAGATGTAATTTTCTACACTTTTTGGAAACATCATATTTAAGCATAAAAAGAAGCTACACATTCACACCTATGGTGTGAATATAAAGTTAGTGAATTAAATTTAAGAGCAGCTTTCTTTTCAGACTGCATTAGCTCTACTTTGGTTAAAATAAAAAATCCAGGTAGAAACACAGTTAACTTCTGCAAAAAGCCCTCACAGATACCCAGCACTAGAGTGAACTAAAAGCCCTGCTCTGATCAAATCAGTGGTTACTATCAAACAACTCCAGTCTCCCAGCACACAGGAAAATACTCATGTGGGTGGCAGTGTGGGGAGACTTAATTCTTTCAGTCCAGAGAGAGGAGAAATAAAGATGATATAAAAAGAGAGGCCCTGAAGAGATTTCACAAAAGCACCAGAAACCTGGTCTTTTTTTGTTGTTGGTTTTTCTTCTTTTAGATCACACCAAAGCATCTCCCAAGCAAATCACGTTGCAGTGCTGCAAGGATGTAAAGTGCCAGTGCTCAGAACATATTGGCAGCACAGATGGACTCTCAGCCAACTCCTGAAATACTCCACAGGGCAAAAGGGACACAAAGTGGCACTGGGGGGGACTGTTCCTAAACAAGACTCTTCTCCAGCCCCATTTCTCACACACACTTGGTGCAAAAATTGCTTTATCTGTGAAATAAATCAAGGAGCTGCTCTAAAGAAAACTGAGTTCTAATACACACATGTGCTCAACTTCATTTTAACACAGATAAAAGGATTTAAGGTTTCATCAAAGCCTGCAAACACAGATTACTTAAGAACTGTTCTCAGGACAAGTATTCTGTTATATCAACTGTGTGCTTTGCAAGAATATTTGTGCAGTATGAGAAAGATAAATACCAGTATTTATGGTTTACTGTCAGTAAATCCAACTCACACTGCATTAAGCAGAAGTTTCCTAAGTACAATGTATATGGGTGAAACTAAAAAGCACTCCCATAACATTTTGCACAAACAATTTACAGTCATTTTGATATTATTCTAGTTCAAGCTTTAAAAACATGGGAAGATTTATTCCCAAGTCCTCAAAAAGAGTTAAAAATTTAGGGCCCAATCTTTTTCCCAGCAGCACCCGTGGAAGTTCAACCATTCATTTCAATCAAAATGAGAAGTATTCAATTATTAATTGAAACATTTCAGGCATGATTGAACAGAAATCTCCAACTGCAGTAATGGGTGACATTGCAAGTCTCCAAAGGGTCCTAAATCCAGGGAGCTTTCTGAAATGGGAGAAATGTGAATTCTGACACCTTTTCATTTATCTGTTACTCAGCTATGTTTTTTGGGAAAAGTCCACTCCTAATGCATTGTTATTGCTGGTAGTTATTCACAATTCTCCTGCAAAGACCTGAAACATTTTCTACACATCTTTCATCAGCTCAGATTTACCAGGGCAAGTCCTTTTTCTCTGCTGCTGCCTGGCCATCTGTCAATACCAATAAAGATCTACAGAAACCCAAGACACACAAAATCAAAAGGAAACCTTAGCTCAGTTTACTGCTTGCACCTGAAACAACATAACTTTTGTCACTATCAAACACAGAAACGGAGAATCTGAAGAGAGGGGTTCAAATTTGAATGATGGAAGCAAGTAATGCCTTCCCTGTTGAAATAGCAAAAATTTTCTCATAAAAACCATCTTTCCCTACCAGAATGAAGGGTTACATTCAGCTGCCAACCACTTCTCAGACTGAATCCACTCTTTTAAAATGTAACATTTAGAGATTCTATACCTGCAGCTTGTCTGGGTTACTTCAGGAGTGAGACTCAGTTGTTTTGATTAATGTTTCCAATGCAAACAAATCACCAAGTGCACTGAAGTGGATAAAAATACAAATTACATTTCTAGTTGGGAAGAGATTGTTGTGACTTTATGACATGGCAGCTGCTACTTAAATTTAAGGATTGTAAGAAAGAGAGAAAGGCAAAGCGGGAAATGAAACCATATGTGCTCCCAAAGTGGTGGTAGATATTTTTCATTCTAATTTCTCTGTTCAAGGAAAGTTTTTTTAAAGAGGTGATGAATGTTTGCAAAGCAGTTTCCCAAAGAGCAGTCAGCTGAAGTTCAAATGCTAAAACAGCTTCAATTCAACTGCTAAAATTTGGACGTAATGTAGTAATTTTCAAGTTGTGCCTGCAGGCCATAGACATTCTTGTTACAGTCAGTGAGATTTTAATTTTAAAAATAAAAGCTGTTGCAGTCTTGAACTTGCTGAGCCTCAGTGAAAAAGAATGAGCAGCACTACTCCAGTCACAGCTATTTCCCTATCAGAATAAGCAAAAACAGCACTGAGAGCTGCAAATGTGCCACTCAGCTGAAAGCTGCACTGCAGGCTTTTCTTTTTTTTTTTTTTTTGCATGTCTCAAATATATTCTTCTCTGCACTGAAGATGTTTTATTATCTCCTGTATTGCCTGCTGTCCACAGGTATCAGACTTGGTTATTTCATGGTCCTTCCGGTTTCTCTTAGTACTAATGAGTAATTGTAATTGTATTTAGTAATTAGTATTGTAATTGTACAATTAGTAATTGTGTTTCTCTCTGTCCTGAAGGAATCCTGAGCTCCTGCTCCCAGATTCTGCCAGGCCAAAATCCCTTTCTTGATTTCCCCCCTCACTTACACTCCTGGCTGTGGCCTCATTAATTTTCCCCCTTTGTGTGCTTTAAGCATTTCTGCTGCTTCTTGCCTCAGTCTCCTTATAAAAATAAAATTTAACTCAACAGAAAAATATTTCCTTCCATAATTCAAAACAAATAGTGAAAGCTTAAGTAATAATCATAAATAAAATGAATATTCAAGGTTACACACAAGTACAAACTACCTCAAAAGGAAGGACAGAAAGGCAATTCTTCCTCCTTCCAGTCACAATGGAATTTCAAAGTTTAAATAAAAACAAATAAAAAACCAACTAAATCAGCATGTGACTACATATGTAAAACACTTTAATCTCAAAAAAAAAAATCATAATTGCTAACACCCAAACAACTCAGCAGCCATTAATTTAGAACACTTGATTTGTAAAGGAAAATCGCCTTATTTTTATTACATTCTCTTCCTAAATACAGAGAACTCTGCTGGCCTTCAGTTACAATTTCAGAGTATTCTCAATTACATGCTAAAATAATGATGGTCCCTGAAGGTGTTCTTTCAGATAAAATGGAGACAGAGGCATTATTCAATCCACCCACATTTTAGAGGTAAAGTAACAATTCCCAGTGAAAGAAAAACTTTTGCAGTCCATGAAAATCAATTAAAAAAAGGTAAAGAATCTCCATGCCTTAATCTAAATTACTTTAAGCATTCCCTTGAACTTGTAAGAATTATGTAGAAAGTCATTCAGAAAACTGAGGAAACTGTAACAAATATTTATAAGATTTACCCTGATAACAGCTTATGGCTAAATAGAATTCACAAATATTTTATATGAATTCTAAAAAGACTTGCTGAGGACATTTGCTACAAAGGCAATATATTCTTAAAGTTGCTCAAAAGCTGCAAACTCTTTACAAATGGCAAAGTCCAAACTAACAGTACTTCTAGTAATGCACAAAGTTTTTTTTCCAAATTGTGTTTATTTCCTCCTCCCTCTCCACTTTACTTCCTTTTCTTGACATGTGAAATGTGAGAAGGGATTTTCATTCTGCTATAATCACTGTAATAAAAAAGGACTCTCCTCTTGTGCTGCATAACAGAAAGTGAAATGAAAATAATTTCTCATGTAGTCAATGGTATGAAACCAAGAGATTCAAATGGCTTAGAAGAGAATTTTATTCTTACAGTGCCAAGTAATCACACCCCAAACATAAAGAAAGTTACTTCATTTTGGTGGTAGATTCCAAGCAGGTTTCCATGATGAACTCTCAGACTGCTTTTTCTCAGTAAGCTGCACTGAACTTTTTGCAGAATGCACAGTCAAATGCAGACCTTAACCAGATGAAGGCTTCATGACACAATTCTGATACAATTTTTTTACTAATATTTGTACTGGAAATAAATATTTCATTTTCATGCCTAAATCTGTCTGGAAATATGTATCCAAGCACCACCTTGAGTATCTGTGCCAGTTATCCAAAAAATTCTGCCATTGTGTGCACACAAACACACAGCACAAAAGCTTTAAAACTTACTCTGCTCCTTCTTAGGATGGATAAATACCTACATTCAATCTTTAAAAAATTATCTTTACTCCCCTTAGGACTAGAACTGTCTCAACAGCAATTTCAGCCCCAAGGGGATAAAGTAAATAAACCCTGACACACCAACCAGAATTATTTCAAAGGACTCAATCTCAATAGTTATAAAATAAATAAAGTTTCTAGTCCTAAAAAGACTTCCTTGTCCTGCAGTGCACTGAAGAGACTGGAAGCAGTTGATGTGCATCCCAGATCAGCAGGCACAGATGCAATTCCAACATTTCTTTCCACGTAATTTTCATGACAGTTTTGTCAGGGTGTTGCAGCTCTTACACAGCAAAGGCACTGTCAGCTGTGTAAGACTGTAATTACACTGTAAGCTGTGTAATTGCACTCAGCAGCAATTCTCCTGATTTCATTAACAGCAAGGCAAGACACCCACACTGCTGGGTGACACCACTCAGGTGTTACAGCATTTGTTTCCTAGAAGGATTATAGCAGGAATGAAAATGAAAATCTTACTTGACTTCACAGGAATGGATGCTTAACTCTTTGTGGAGGAGTCCACTTGTAAGGTGAAACACCAGGACTGAGCCATTGCTTGTACCTAAAAAAAATGATTTTAAAAAAACAGGCATACATTTTACTCTTTTCTTCCATGCTTTAGGATTTACAGCTATTTCTCTCTCTCTCTCTCATTTTTCGATACCTGTAGCTATTATATTTTACAATTTTACAAAATCCATGTTAATTTCTAGCACTTAAATCCCAAATATTAAACCCTCTGCAGCCACTGATATCCACTTGGATCAAGACATTTTCCCAAACCTTTTTGTAGAGGCTGTAGAAAACCTGATAATTCTTCTTGCATTTCCATAACACACCCACTCAGCTGAAGAAGAAAGGAATGTTGCTTTTTTGTTTTGATTACTGGAGTTGAGTAAAAGCCTCAAGGAAATGTTTTAACTGTTATCCCCCAGTAATACCAGGGGAGAATCCTGAGTATATTTTATGGAATCATTAAAGCAATTCGGCTTTCTCATCCTGAAATAATGAGTTCTTTCAAATTAGAAACCAGTAACTTAGTAGCTTTGAGCTTCAATTACATCAAAATCCTTCTGAAATACTGAAACTTACAATTTTCCATTAGACACTTCTTTATATTCATATCAACTCTTTGAAATACAACAGTGGATACCTAAAGAGCCATTCAGATATGTTAAGTTTAAAAAGACCTTGCTATAAATGCACTTTACACCTGTTTGTTTTCTAATCTTTGTATGTCACCTTTTTTACAGTTGCAGCTCATGGAAAACCACAAGTTACATTTTAGCAGCATCACATCATGTCCTGATGGACTGCCTATGGTTTAGAGCACAACTCTGAAAGAGGATGCCAGAAAAATCAGCTTTAAATAGGGAAAAATCTGAGTTAATACATCAGGTGCTCACTGGCAACAATTCTAATATCTAGATGAGTTTAACTACAGCTGTGGTAAGACAGAATAGATTCAACCAAAAAAAATAACGTGCTGCAAGTGTAATTTTAGAAATTCATAGCAGAGCAAAGATAAAGTCTCTGTGAAGTTCATTTACTTGTTCTAGGAATGCAGGGCTGCAGAAGTCCCTACTTCCTGACATTCAGAAGGAAGTGAGAGCAATGTGTAAAACGCTGAGTGTATCAGCAGACCAATATCACAGTCAAGGACAGGACAAATCAAAACTTGCTACTATATGGCATTTTCCAGGTAGCATTGCTTAAACCCAAGGCAGGAAAGAACCCAAACACTCACAGAACCAAACCAACACAAGGGTCACTATCTGCAATAAATTACACAGGATCAACGCATAGATTTTTTTTTTTCCTGTACTAGCAACTACATTTGAGTTTAATACAGAATCTGCTCTTTTCAGAGCAGTGGATAACCTGCTCAAGGCACTCACCAACAGCAAGGATGGGCTCATACTGTTTGATGTTTTTGGTTGTGAGGGGCGGGCACATGCGGATGGCGAACGGGGGCAGAGGCAGCCCCGACAGGAGCCCTGTCAGCAGGAATTTGAGGTGCACTTCCTGCAGAAATGAATTCCTCAGCTCTTCTCCAGTGCTTGCACCTTGCCCTGCTTAAAAATGAGAGCTCTTGTTAGTATGAGATTTTAATTGGAGACGTTATAAAAAGTTTTCAGACAGAAATTTATATAATAAAAAATTACAAACTATGCGTAAGACACATTTCTGCCTCTTGAGCTTTGCATGATGCAACTTTTCTGAAGACTGGCTGCTGTCTAGATTTCACAAAGAGGGGATGTGTCAAATAAATTGGTTTCTAAGATTAGTAACAAAAAAATCAAAGTGTTTCGTCCAAATTCCATTTTAAAATACTTTTCTTCCTCAAAGAAAATGAACTTGGAACATTGGTCCTCAACATAAAATCCTCATGAGGATTCATTTGATAATTTCTTGAGCAAACAGGAATTCTTCTGTTTCAGATTTCCTATTAGAAAATAATTCTAACAAATACCTTCAGTTCTTAAGTAAGGCAAGATGTACAATGATGCAAAACCACAAGAAATTAGTAGCAGTAGTATCAGTGCAAGAAATTCTTACCAATCATGCTGTCTAATGAGAGGTCTGGAAGTTTATTTTGGAATGCTCCGACAGGGATTCCACAGAAGGAGACTGGGGAATACAGAGGTGATGCACTGGAACTGCTGCAAAAGAAATGGGAGCAAGTTCCTCATGCAGGCACAGACTCCATCCCCAGGGGACTCAAAGAGCCCCTGCAGCCTTGGCAGCCGTGCCCTGCTGGGCTGGGGCAGCTCTGTGTCACCAGCAAAGAGCACAGACCCACCTGGAGCTTACAACATCCCACTTTTCCTGACAAAGATCCATGTTTTAGAAGTAACTCTTGAGAACAGAAGTAGTAAAAACCAAGAACATTTGGATTCTAAACAGCTTGCCTGGATATGCACAAAGAATACACCTAGCACTAAGAATAAAACCACTAAATCTCTGATGAGCAACAAGAGGATCTATGTTGAAAATCTGGTACTACTGACACTTAAAAGAATTCTATTTCTTTTAGGGCAGTAAATTACTTATTTTATTCCACACTACTTTAAAGGGTTATTGCAGCAGAACAACCTTAATACATTGACTGTTCAAAGCACTGTATCACTTCCTACAGTATTCTGAGAGACTGCTCCAAATCTAAAATTCTAAAGGCTCTTGTGTATAACAACACCATATTCCAGTCACCTGTTGTGCAGCTTCATATTGCTCAGTGTCAAATTCACACAAATCCAGCAGAAAAACCAATCCCCTACTAAAAGTGTAGCTCTTCACAGACTCATTTGGTCCTTACATAGGACTGTTAGTGAGGAATCCATTCCTAAGGAAAACTATGTGGTCTGCAGAAAGCCAAGTGAGAGGAAAATGCTCCCCCAAAATAAAGTGAATAGTCATTCTCTCTTTTGTTTTCTTAGTCCAGACAGTCAGGATGGAACTGCCTTAAAAAAAAAACAAACTAAAAAAAAGAATAAATACAGTTCCTGCACTTCCCCAAAGAAAGGGAACTGATCTATCTGGATGACACAGTTTGTTCCTCCTCCTTCACTCACACACATGTAAGAGCACATGAAACACTTCCATGCACAGAAGGATCCCTCTTGCCTTTAAAATACAATGAAATACTGAACAGCATTTGGGAAAAAAAAAAGGAACTTTGGTAAGAAAGTAAATCCCATTACCTGTTCCGTGCGTTTCTGCCAGAAATGCTGGATTTTAACTCCCAGATCATCACCCTGCCATCACTGACTATGAGAGCTGCAGCATTCTCATTCACTGGGCAGCACACCATGCTGAAGGGTCGGACTGTTTTGGTCACCCTGATGGCATCACACTGACTTCTTAAATCATAAACCAGCTCCTGAACTGGCTCTGGGTCTGGAACACCAACAGCCACAGAGAACAGAGTGAAAAAATGGGAGGTGAGCAGTCAACAGAGGGAAATGTGAAACGTGACTGCGCACAACAAAGCTCTGGAAAGGTCTCCAAAATGTAACTTGGTCTTTGTAATATATAATTCCATATGAATCTTGCAAAACCTAAACCAGTAACTGTTTCATAGCTGGACAGAACCTGCACCTGCTCTCCACAATCCAAAACTCCAGGTTTATTGGTAAACTTGGAAGCCAGTAATTTCTAGCTCACTAGAAATTAGCAAACTGCCCAAACCAAAATGAACAGCTAAAACTCAGTGTTTTCCCTTTTCTCCAGTCTCCACCCTTAGATTTAAAAGACCATTCTTAGTAACATTTCATGAGACAGAAGTTTAATAATTCAGATTTTAATCTAAATTTAAGCACATAACTTAGGTCTAAAATCAAATTTTCCAATTGATCAAATTACTTCCAAAATCTTGTGTTTGCCTAAAAAATGTTTTTTCCTTAAAAATAAAAAGAACACACTAATATTTTATTTGAAACATTATCATATATGTGACTGTTAAGCCACTTACTAATTTAAGTATTTTAGCAATAAAAGGACATCCAGGATGTTAATATAATCTATTTTGCCCTTAATATCAGGGAATTAAGAAACTTTTTGAATTTGCTCCAGGAATTTGTTTTGGGAAAACACAGCAAAAATTTAACTTAAATTTAAATACAACATATAAGAGGCAAAACACTAGGAAGGCACTAGATTCACCATCCTGTATGAGGCATGATGGTCATCACTGGTGTTAAATTGTTAATTAAAATGCATCTAAGTTCATTTCTGGACTCACCTGGCTCCTCATTTGGAGTTGCAGTGATGCTGCAGTTGGACCTGCGAACCCTCAGGGTGATACAACCATTTTCATGCAGGCAAAATAACCCATCCCTCTGAAAACAAGGGATTACCTGGGCAGGGAGATGGCTGTTAGATTGCATATTCAAAATCTGCCCCTCTGCAAAGGACACTTGCAAGGCAGCCTACAATTCCTGGTGTTTAAGCAAATCATTAAAAATGTTACCATTAAGGCAACACTTCCATGGATTTCTACAGCTGCAGGATTTGTGATTAAGGAGGTCAATTCATTTGTAAAAGTAACTGAAAGGTTTCAGTTGAATTGTTTGCTGTTACAATGATAAAACCCAATCAAATCTTGCTCACCTGTATGAAAGGCACCCCTGTCCTTTCAATGGCAATCACACCCACTGTCTGATTCACTTCCAAGTCAAGAATCAGAATTTCCCTGGGATACAGTAAGAGCATGTAGTTTCTTTTGGAAGGCAAATATGACAACTGAAGACAGTCGTTGAGCGTTACAGATTCAGCACTGTAAAATCAGACATGGACTTTTATCAGGTTGTGTCAATGAACAGATCAAGTTCAAAATACAATTAAGTTTCATTTTCCCTGCAACTGCATTTTTTCAAATAACCCTTATTTTGATCACAAGGCAACTGCAGATTTCCATTTATCTGTCAGAGCAGTGCAAAGCATCACTGACTTCCAAAACCACATTCTGTTGACTTTTGTCTAAATAAGATTACAGAGTAATTTTAAAAATTGCACTTCATTCAAATGGAACAAGTGTAATTCTTGCACATCTCAAATCCAAAGCAATTCACTTAGGAACAGCACTGGCTGACATTTACTGGCATTCATGGGAAATTACCCTTAGACACACTGCTTACTTCAGTTTTTATACTCTTGTCTGTATTACCTAACAGGCTTTAACCTAAGTACACTGACAAAAACAGGCATACAAAGCATTATCTGAGAAGAAATATCTGCAGCCTACCTTGGTTTTTCATTACTGATTAGGATTTTTACTTTATCAAGGGCCTTTTTGGCCCCTGTAGCAGCAGCCAGCTTGTTGTGAGAAGGACTGGAATGGGGACTGGAGATGTAAACTTTCTTCCCTGAGCTGGCAGGAGCTTTGGAAGGGGAGAAGTCAGAGATGAACACTATTCCTTCACTGGTGAGCACTGGACCAAGAAAGAAAAATAGCACAAGTCAGTCTGCAATTTGATTGTGGCATTCCATTTTCATGACATTTTGGTGAGGAGAAATGCTAATAACTTTGGTAATACTGTATCAGATGGAAAACTCATAATTCTAGACAATCAGCACTTTCTAACTGAAAGAGCAGCAGATGGTCCATTTAAAATCAATTAATATCCAAAAGACTCAACTTTTCAAGATTAAGTTTATATTAGAATCTACTGTATTACTGGCAGAAGCTCAGTTATTCTCTCTCACCAACTGTTTTTCTTTAGGATTCACAATGCAAACAGAAGAGAGAATACACACTGACTGTGTCACCATTTTTTGCTCTCATGCAGAGCATTGCTCAAATAATCATTAATTCACATTATTTATGTTGCAGCACAAAGCTCAGCTGTACAGCTGAATTGTTTATAGAAGGTTGAATGATATGGCAGATAAAAAAATCCCCAAATTACAAAGGCTGACAACTGCACTGTCTCATTACAGATCAGGAGTGATGAAGTTAAATTCAAGAATAAAATGGTGACTCTCTCATTTCTCTCAGTTTCTTTCTGCTGAAATTAATAAATCTGCACTACATCCCCCTTGGCATCTGAATTGCTTCTGGTACAGATCTCACACTGAGTCCTCTGAAATCCTTTCTGTTGAAAATAACATTTATTCTTGGTCTACTTATCTCACTGGCTTCTCCCTCAGCACCCATCCCTTTACAGCCTTTCACATTTCACAGGGCTCTCTATCCTGGGCTTTCCCCAGCTCCCTCTGCACACTCCACACTTCCTTTTGTAAAGTCTCAAACATTTCTTTCTCTAACTTCTCCACTCATGCCAGCTTTTCCTCCTCCCACACAACAGCACCTTCTGAAATACCATTCCACACTGGCCAAAGGCTCCCTGTCTTGGCTTTCCAACTTCTTATTGGCATTTCTGACATTATTCTCTCCAATCCATTACTTTTAATTTCAACATTTGCACTCCAGTTTAATAATTTTCTTGGTCACACACATCCAGGTCCCACTGTTTTATACATATAAACTTACAGGCTAAATGTGAGGGATCAAAGGGGTCAAATGAAAAAGACAGGATATTTTCAGCATAACTTTTCTTCCAAAGTTTGGTGCCTGTGTCTGCATTCCACAGTACAATATAATTTGGTGGGTGAACTGCAAGCAGTAAATCTCTGGAAGCATCTTGGTTCCACAGCCACTGCATGTCTGTCAAAAGAAATAGGGAACAAAGTTAATGTTTGGGATGGTATCAGTTTGGACCTGGACACAAATGTTTTCTCCACTTTAAAACCTTCTAATCAGTCTCAACCTCAAGAGTAAAATGAAACTGAGTGTAACACTCAGCTCCCTCAGAGCTGCTAAGAGCTTCCCTTGGTTTCACAGAAAATAAAAGGCTTCATTTGGTCTGAAAAACTGTAGAAATCTTCAAATGGCATGGTCAGAACTTCTTTAAAACCTTCAGTGAACTGATGTCAGGAGTAAATAAAAGCCAATTTATAATGCACATACAAATAAAAAGTAATAAAACTAAAATGAACTGTAGTCAATAAACAAATTTTCAGTGGCCCAGTATCAGACTTAAAATGTTGCATTTTCTTTCACAGGATTTATAAAACAGAATAATAACAAAAAACAAACCACCTAATTTCATAAGGGGACTTTATATAATAGATTTTAAAAGTCCACCAGGTATAACATAAGCATCACCACAAGTTTTTAAAACAGCTGAAATGCCCCAAAAAAACCCCAAATCCAGCTGAAGAAAATCCAGCTGAAGAGCAGGAAGATGTACTTGGCACAGTAAATGTTATTATTTCAATCAATAACATTCATAAAAATAGCTTCTACCTTTTTGTCACAACATCTTGGGAAACATCGCCGTAATGAATTAAATCTCCCAGCACTCCTCTGGGGGACAGTAAATCTTCCATTTACCCATAAAATGAACAAGCAAACATACAGAGGCAAGTGATGGATTTGTACACAATGCTCCATAAAATCAGTCCCATCTAACCACCAGGCACTGTCATTACCTTGGATGGGCTTTGAATGCTCCTGGATTTCACAGCGAGCTGCTCCCGTTGCCACGTCCCACACGATGATCTTCCCTGTGGCATCAGCAGAAGCCAAGCGTAAGGAATATGGAGAGCCAACGTTGTGGTGGTAATTTTCCTTAGCCCATTTAACCTGAAAACACAGATGGCAATTGGTTAAAGGAGACAAATTTATGGCACAGACACCATAGTTCGTATTTTTCAGACAATGAACTCAATAAATAAAGCACAGTAATAGTTAATGCCAACAGCACCTGGAACATACCTTTAAGCCACCATCACTTGTGTAAATTTAAGGTAGGTCAGCACTGTGCTGCATGACTGCATGGCTGATATTCTCAAATTACATAAATAACAACCCTTGTTCCTGAAGGCAACTACAACAACATATAGATATATATGTATACAGAGAATATATACATGTATATAGAGTTTATCTCCATGGATATAGAGAATTTACTCAAATATTCAGAGGAAACCAAATGGCAATGTTCGAGGTTCTGTGGGCACCCAAAATCCCAAACTAACACTAAACCCACGGAAATCCAAGCAAATGAAAGCTGAAAAATTATCATTCCACTTTTATACACATCCTAAAACATGTAATTTTCCTAATTTGACAAATATACTGTGGTATTGGTGAGGAAGGAAGGTTAGCCTTTAATTTATGTGCTGTCTCATAACACAACAAAACCAAGTTCCTGCTGACATTTGCTACCTTTTTGGTTATTTTCCACCACTGGTTTCCAGGTACCACTTTCCAGTTTGGGATTTCAAGCTGCACAGGCTTGTAAATTGGCAAGACTTATGAGAAATCTGTGTCTTGACATTTGAAACACTCTGTCTACAACTCCTCCCAGATTACACGGGGATGGGTAACACCAACTTCTTCCTTATCTATCCCACATGGAGCTGTTTTTTGCTATCTGATTTCAAGGTGAACTTCTGTCCCAGGAGGGACTGCAGACACTGGCAGAATAAAGAAACATTATTGCTAAGTAATGGGAATTCACTTGCTACAAAAATTCCACCCTGTGTGCTGTCACTGCCTGTCACAGAACGGGTGAGGCAAAGCCAGGACTTCCTGCAGACACTGAAAACGTGACATTTAAAAACTGGGACAGGACTATCATTAGGCACCATGAACCAGATTTACAGCAGCATTCAGAGCCCTGCTGGCACCTTGGTGCTGCCCCTCTCAGAGGTGTGAGCAGGATGTGTCTCACAAACCAGCTGCATAAATTAAACAAATGTGACACATGCACAACACACCATCTCTAGCTCTAGCTCTAAACTCAAAGCATGTTTCTACCAGAATCACAAATAATTCTTGAGAGACTCTCCTCTACCTACAAATTCATTTTTGCAATTCCTGCTTCCCTGCTGTTCAAGAAAGAACTGCCCCTGAGGATATCTGCAGGTGGCTGTGTAACTGTAATTGTAAAAACCTACAGAGGTATTTATTTCTCAGTTAAATGCATATTACTTCAAAGCAAATTCTAAGTCTGGAAAACATCCTTTCTCAAGGGAGGAGTTGTCACCAAGTTCAGAACAACAGAAAAGGAGATCTTTATGTGACCAGCCCTAACCAGAGCCCACACCATGAACCTCCTTCCCCTCTGCAATCACACTGATCCAACAAATCCCCACACAGGACGTGACCTTCTGCTAAAATGAATTATTTTCTAGCAGTATTAGCCACTGTTGACTTCAAAATACAGCAGCACTGGTCAGAAACAGGAAGCAGAGGTGACCTTTTTTTAATTTTCACAACACATACCACCTCATTTATAAAGCCTCATTATCACTGTTTATTGATGCATCAGAAAGGACACAAACATCAATCCTCTCATGCTTGTGAGGGATCAAAAAGCTTCTCTTATAATTAGATTTTCTTCTGTACAAGCATGCTTTCAATACTCTTTGTAAAGGTAAAATCAGATGTAATCCACTTCATACAAAGTCCTCAGTCCCATACAAACACCTTTTGGACAGGTGGACAACTGTCACGGATCCATTTTCAGTGCAGCTTTCACCTATTCCAGACATAGTTACAACAGCCAAAGGAGAGGATGTATTTAAAGGAAAACAGCAAAAGGGAGTGCGAAAGGATTATGAAACAACTGCTTTTTTCTTGGTTTTCCTCATAACAGCTGTGGTGTGCTTTGGAATGTTTCTGAGCTGAAGCACAAGTGTTTTGGGGAGAAGATCCCCAGTGGACTGAGCCTGCTGGTGTGAGCCTCTACTCCAAGGAGTTTAAGCCAGGCTTACACTGCAGATTTCTTACAGATCCACTCCAGCTTCTTTGTGCTCTTAGCATTTACAAACTCTTAAAAAACCACTGATTTAGGAATTGAAGAAAATTTCTTAGCAAAGTAAAGGTATCTGCAACGATCATGGCCTCATAACCATTTCTTATATAATGGTCACTTCTTCACAGTAGAAGAGATTTTTCTTTCATTCTTCCACATCATAAATTAGCCATTTTCTTACAGTCTACTTCTGTTCATAAAGCTTCCAGTAGTGGCTTTGAAAAATTAAATTATTGGTCATCAGCACTTCTTATCCTGTTGAAATAATGTAACTTCTCAAAGCTAGTGAATGTAATCAAAACTCATTAAAATGCTATCTCTGCATGGATCAAAAACTAATTTTGCTACAATTTGTTACATAAGCTAAGTGAAAACTAAAAGTTTGGCCATTTTATATCACTAAAATAAATGTTCAGTTTTGATGCTATTGTTCCTTTTTTAAGTAAGAAAAGAAGAAAAAGGTTAAAAGTAGCTTTCTAGACAAATAGTGCACTTCCACAAGAAGGAGGATCAGAAAAGCAAAGAGCTCCATTTGGTATTTAGGAATGTTCATTTGAAAGCCTCTTATGTTATCAGCCTTCCTAGAAACATATCTATGTTCTGTAACACTAACAAATGTTTCCAGGTATTCTATCTTTTATATTCTATATTTTCAAGATACACCATCAACCTCAACTCAAATTTCAGAATGTATGATGCAAATTAGCTGCAAAGGAGATCACATAACATACATGTATTTTAGTTCAGATTTCATGTGAAAGTCACATGGAACATCATATCAAGTATTTCCAGTGATTTAGGAGGATAACACAGACCCCAGAACAAGGTAATACACCATTAACCAGGTACATCTCACCTTGACAACACTGGCTTTGTGTCTTTCCAAAACCTGCAAGGTCTGAGCAGAGTTGGCATCCACTACAAGCACCAGGGAATGGCATCCATAGGCAATCAAACCTTGCCAGCCCCTGGAAGAGCACAGAGCACCATCAAGTAAAACAGAACAAAAGGAATGAGGGGATTTTTGGTAAGCTGACTGCATGCTACTAGACACCATTTGGATATTTACTGGATAATAAACACTATTTAGTAACATAAAAGCATTAGAAAATAATATTGCACTGTCTGCTGGAAGCCTAAGCCACCACAAAACATCTGTGTCCATCTCAGAACCTTCTTCCGTAAGTTTAAAACACCACACAGGAATTCATGAAGAGTGTTCCCAAACTGTAGATGTAAGAACAGATGTAAGAAATATATTTGCAATGATATAATTAATTGCATGTATTTTTAATTTATTAATTTACTTATTTATAGACAAAAAAGGAGCATGTAAACGATAATTACGGTATCAGAGAAAATCTGCTGAGGCCTGTCTGACTTCAGAAGTTAAGCACAGAATCATAGAATGGTTTTTGGGATGGAAGGGACCTTAAAGATCATCCTGTTCCACCCCTGCATGGACACCTCCCACTGTCCCAGGCTGCTCCAAGCCCCCGTGTCCAACCTGGCCTTGGGCACTGCCAGGGATCCAGGGGCAGCCACAGCTGCTCTGGGCCCCCTGTGCCAGGGCCTGCCCACCCTCCCAGGGAACAATTCCTTCCCGATCTAATCTCAGCCTACTCTGCTTCAATGGGCACCGTGTGTCACTGCCGGGAGGGGCTGGGCCACGCTCGATCCTGGGCTCTGTCCTGCCCACAGCGGGACAGCAGCAGCTCCCGGGCTCCCGCCCGGATCCATCGCTATCCCGACCCCATTCCCGGCGCTGCTCGGGGGCTCCAGGGACGCCCCGGCCTCAGCCCGACCCGGGACCCCCGGCCCGCGGCCCGGCCCTCACCAATCCGCCGCGCCCCGGTTGGGCGCGCTCAGGGCGCCCGTCAGGGTCCGCGCCGGCAGCTTGATGTTGACGGTGAAGCGCTGCATGGCGAGGCCGGNGTCCGGGCGGGTTTGGGATGTCTCCAGAGAGGGAGACTCCACGCCCTCGCTGTTCAGCTGTTCCAGTGCTCTGCCACCCTCAGTGGGAAGAAGTTTTTCCTCGTGCTGAGGTGCCCTTATCCTGTCGCTACCGCTGAAGAGTCTGGCACCATCCTCTTCGGGATATTTATGTAGTGGGTAGACCCACTCTCAGTCTTCTGTAGCCCGAACACTCCCTCAGTCTCCCCTCCTCAGAGAGATGCTGCAGACCCTCATCACCTCTGTGGCCCTGCTGGACCGTCTCAGCAGCTTCATGTCCTGCACTGAGGAGCCCAGGACTTGACACAGAAGGGAACCCCCAGAGCTGCCGCCCAAGGCCTGGGACACGGCGCTGCTGCCTTGGTCGTACATCCATGGGATGGGGAAGGAGCCGTGGGATGCCAGAGATTCCAGCTCCAGGGATGCTTGTGCTTCTTGTCAGGCTGCAGCCTGGGACACCTCACTGGGAAAAGGGCTCCCCGTCCCATCTCCAGGTGCTTGGATGCTGCAGGACAGCCAGAACATTTGTTTTCTGCTTCAAAGTAACCTCTTCAGTGACAAAACACAGTGACAGACCACTTTGGTGCCCTCAGTAGCAGCACATGTTGCACCAACCCATCCTCAAGTGTCCCCAGGCTGTCGCTTACACCAGGCAAAGCCACCTGGGATGACACATCCCTGTGCAGGAGCACTGGACATTTGCACTGGAGCACACCAGGCTGCAGGGCGTTGAAGTTGGACTCAATAATCTCAATTTTTTTCCAACCTGATCATGTGATTCTGTGAAGCTTCTAAACCAACTTGCTGTGCCACAGCATTAACAAGATCATGAGAATTATGTACTTGCAAGCTCATTATTTAACATACATGGGCTGCTGGCGTGTTTGTTTCTCTTTGAGATAATAATTGTTTATTTGTTTTGTTTTGTGGAGAAAAAGATGCCACTAGATGGCCAGAGATGGCAAGAATGTAGTGCCAGCTTCTCTTACATTGCCGCAGTGTCACTTTGTCACAGAAGATGCAGCAATGTGGATCCTCTTTTTCCCTCTTTTCATTCTAATCACAGTTGAATTTGTGCGAGTGGGAACTCAAGAAACACCCTGCAGCTGATGCCTTTTCCAACTGTCTTCCAAAGAAATCTGCTCTTGAAGCACAGTGCATCACTCGCTGCCACTTCCAGGTCACTGTAACGTTGCAACTTCTTTCTTGAAACTGTCTCGTCCCAAAAGATCTCTCTCTACTCTTAAAACTGAAAAATACCTGTTTGGAGAAGTAAAGAGCTTTCGTGTTCCCTTTCCTTTGTCCCTATTTATGGACTACGTGATCTGCACCTCTGGAGATCAATTTTGTAAGAGGTTGAGCAGCTACTAGCTTCATTAATTTTAGTCATTTTTGCTAATGGTGTGTTTTTACTCTTGGGAGATGTGCTGCTGCTCATGCTTTTGGAGGAATTTGGTTACTTTCTTGCTTTGTTGGATTTGGGCTTTGTGAGAAGGGTCTTTTGGAACTTTTATTGCACAGTAGAAACAGAAGTTCTTCTTGACAGTTTTCCATCCTTTTTCTTGACATCAGGAAACCAAGCAATAAATGAAATGTCTAAAGGAAATAGATACTTTAAGGTAACTGAAGATAAGGACAGACACCAGAAAAAGAGTAGCAAAGGAGGAAATAAGGACTGTGCCACCAAATTGGTTGAAAAAAAAAAAAAAGAATGTGAGTGGTTTTCAGGGTCAGATAGGGTGAAAATCAGGGTGTATGGGCCAGGTGAATACATACTGAAGGTTCATCAGAGGGATAGGGAGGAGATGAGGAAAAGGTTTTTGAACAATGATAAGGATCATTGGAAGATGAAAGGAATAGAAATATGAGCTGTCAGAGGGAAAGCAGAGTGTGCACTGGATGAACTTCCAATTCCACTTCTGATCCACAGCTACTCACCAACACTGAGTACTCAGGACTGATGCACAGCAAATGGATGTGAGCTCAAGATGTTCAGAGATGTTAACTTCTTTTGTTGGGGTGGTTAACTGGATGTCCTCTTCCACACCTTACTGTTATTTTAAACCACTGCCAAGCAAGAATGCAAAATACATCAAGGCTCTTTGTTCTCTCACTCTTCTGTAAATATAATGATACACTTTTGGCTGTTACAGAAAATGGAGATACCAAGCTTTCAGGTGTTTAACTGCATAGTCAGTAATGCCATTAAACCCACCAAACCCTCTCAGGTATCCAAGATGTGATACTCAGTGGGAGAGACTTCATTCCAGACAGCCCCAATAGGCCTCACTAAGGACATACAGAGAATAAAGTTCTGGGTGATCAAAAAACCCCCATTGTAATAAATTAATGATTTAATAAATAATGAGAAGTATGATTTCACACAGCTTTTGGCTCATGACTGTAAATGATTTTTCTGTGAGTTTGAACAAGAGAAAGTGGGACAAAAGTAGAGACGTGTGCAGTCCCCCTTTCATAGTAATTATTGCAGGAATATTCCTGTGAAAGCTTCTGGGACCTCTCTGATTTCCATGGCCTTAAGTTAGAGCTGCAGGAGCTCCTGGGATCCCCTGGTGAACTTTGGATCCACTTTGCATTCCTTTATACAAGCCCCAGTTTGAGGTGGGGGTGTGTGACCAACCCCCACGTGCTATGGGGCAGGGTTCTATTTGCATTACAAATTACTCCCCTCTTGCCTTGGTGGTGACATTTCTGCTCTGTGCATTTACAGCTCCTTGAGTTTTCTGCTGGTGAAGTGTCCCTGGTTGAAAGGGGGCTGGCTGAAAACTGGTGCCATCCTCTCTTACCACATGTTTTGCACAGAGCAAGAGACTTGCACAGTTGAGTTTTGCCTCACACTTTGGGTTTTTTCCCTTTTATTTTTTGCAAAGGGAACGTATCTAAAGTCAAGATTCATTTAATCACAGTCTAACTTCATAATCCCAGTAGGGATCTTTTTACTTCATGTTGTATTTTCAGAAAAAGATTAAATAAAAAGTATTGATGAAGGAGATTCTATTTCTGGGGCATCAGCGTTCCGCTAAATTTAACACAAAAATAAAACCAATATATGAATTTCAGAGTGTGGAATATTTAGCTTCTAGAACTCTATCAGCTTGATGCAAAACCAGATGGCTTTAATCAGACTCAAACACTTGGCTCCCTTTCCAAATGCTTTCAACTGAAAAGTTTAAAATTATCCAGAAACTTCCCTCCAAGGGAGCATGGTCTAATACCATCCCACTGAACCTGCTGGACAGGTAAATATAAATTCTCAAAGGTTGTGGAGTGAATTGTGAAGATACTCTAATGACTGCTTGCAGCCTTGTTTTGTTTTAACCAAGTTTCAGCACAGGAAAAAATTCTAAAATGCTCTTGTGGATTTTTTTCTGAAAATATTTTCCTTCCCCTTATATATTTTTCTTTTTCTAAGGGTCCAGAAAGATGATGAAGTGTAGAATTATTTCATTCACATATTAAACAGTGTGAATTAAATAATGGTGCCAGTTTTGTGCCATTTCTTTCTAATTTCATCCTGGCCACAAGTATCCCTGCCTGCTGCAGCACAATCACTGAGGAGCCCCGACCCTCACATTTCTTTCTTGTCCTTTCTTTGAATATTCCTGCAGATGAACATTTACCCAGCTCCCTGAAATACATTGCTGTAACTGAGGGAAAGATCCCTGGAGAAATACTGCAGGAAAAAAAGTCAGAGGTCTGAAAGATGTGTGATCCCTCACGGACACAAAGAGGGAATGAGAATGCCAATCCCAGAAATCAGCATCCAAGACAAGTTTGATTGATTTGGACCTAAGAAACGGGATTTTCCTCAGAAGAGAAATCAGAATTTCCACTAGTAGAACCCTGAGGTTTTTTAGTGGTGAGTATTCCTGGAGTTCAGACACTGGCTCTTGCTTTAGGAAAGTGTGGAGGGGTGCCAGGCACTGTGATCCAACAAATGGGCTAAAGGGGAGAAGCTTGAAATATTTCAGAGCTTTGGAAACAACCTAGCAACCCGAGAGAGCATTTGCTTATTATTTTATTAGGTACCAATAAAGGACTTTTTTGTTTTGGTTTGGTTTTTTGTAGATAATAAGTATTTTATCAGCATCAGTGCATTACGCTGTAATACACAGGATGAGAGCAACAGTGTGAAGTTGGGATGGGAAATCTGTGTGAAACAATGCAGGATACTCAACACTGATGAATCAATCAGTGTTCCTGACAACATGAGGTTCCATGACAAAAATTTTTAAAGAGGAAGAAGTCTCTAAGAGGGCAGGCTTCCTGAAAAAATAATGGAAAATGAAGCAAAAACTGATTTTAAGAGCCAACTGCAACTCCATGACTACAACTAATGAAAATGTGAACACAGTAATTTACTGAGTTTGATAAAGTGCATATTGAGAAACAGAAGTATCTTCATGTATATTGCATATTAAATGGATGGGAAAAGTTTTAATCCATGTTATTGATGTTTTGGGTTCTGCAGGGTTTTATAAACTAAATTAAAAAATTCAAATGTCCAGCAACCATGGTAACCATGTATATCCACCAGCGTTATTAATTTCTGCACGTTGTATAACCTACACATTAATATTTAAGGTTGGATGCTGCCCAGAAATAATTCTTATGAGAACTTAATTCTTAATTATTTAATGATGTATAATATTTTCATTAAATGGTTTTCACATTCTTTGGGAAAATCCATATTAGGAGTTGTTTGTATCCAATGTCCAATGGAGTTTGGGAGTCAAAGTGTGGCCCTGCTTCAAGGCTCTGGGTGGAAGACACACGTGGAAAATAAATGTGTAGAATTCAGCATGTAGCAGTACAATCTGCATGTGGGAAGGAAAAAAACCATCCTGGCACATCAGCCACTCAAACCACAACAATTCCTTCACCAGTGCCTCTCTTCCACAAAAAAGGGGTGGGAATTCTGTGTTCTCATGGGTTGTGATGCAGTGAAACTTTGAGTCTCTTACAAGCTCAAGGGACACTGAAGATACCTAAATCCTGCTTTGATAGAACAGTATCAAGTATCAAATAGAATGCTCGGGTGACCCGTGGAAGACAAAATCCCTGTGTAAACACAAGGAGCATTAGCAGGCTGACAGTGACATTAAAGTGAGCTTTTGTTCCCCACGTTTGCTGCTCCTCCAGAGCTCCTGGGCTGTCGTTCCTGTGGCTGCCCAGGGGATGCATGTGTTCCCTCTGAGAGGCAGCAACTGCTTCAGGTAGTTGTTTCTGAGGAGACATCACATTTTCGGTGTTTAAAGAAGCTTTATAATCACTCTTTTTCCCTAATAAAATATATTTTAAGAGCGCTCGCAGTGTTTTCGCTGTGGGATTTGGGTTCTTTGGTGGGTTTTACTGCTCTTTTTTGTAAAGCATCCCGGAAAATGCTCTGATCCCTTTGATATACTTACATATATTAGGCAGAAGGCCTGAGTCTAGCAGGTAAACAGGAGCAAAAAATAGAAGTTTTCCTGGAAAATTCCATAATTATGATCCACAAAGCTTGCTTTCCATCTCAGCACAGTATGACCTGTGACTTCCTTCTAGCTGTGCATGATTTCCTCTGGAGTAATTATAAATTGATCACAGGCAGGAAGAAAAGATGAAATTTTTGGAACACAAGGTTTAATTTCACCACAGTTCCCAGACAGCTTGATTTGGGATTTTCCACTTTTCCAGCTTAAATAAAAGAAAGAGTCATCACCAAGGAACCAGCCTTTAAGAAGCAGAGTCTGGCAGAACAAAATTATCATCTGTTGCAATCTGTTTGGTGGCAGCAGGAAAAAAATACACAGATTGCTGTCAGAGAGCAATTCCACACAGCTGCTGGAATCCAAAAATTAAATTAAAATATTTTAAAAATCAGCCTCTGGAGCTGGTTCACTGATGATGTTTTAGAGGTTGTGGCTCTTGCTGACAGCAATTAAAGTGTGGGAACCACAGGACAGAGAAAAATCTGTGGTCAGTGCACTGAAGGTAGAACACAGGAGCCTCTTCTCCAGGGCTGCTTCCTGCCAGTGCTGCTTTTCACACTTTAAACTGTTTCTCAGGGGCCACTGAGTTACAGAAAGGAATCAAATGAGTGTTAATTCTTTTTCTGATTTCAGGTTTTAAAGAGCTTATGTAAATATTTCCCATAAGTACTATAAATATTTGATCTGACTTTGAAATAGTGCTGAAAAAGCAAGTTTTATGGTCACTGACAAAGGCAATGTAGAGGTAAAAATCCTCATAAGGCCCATCATTTTTGACATATTAAGTGTCCTGTCCTTAAAAGTATCTGCAGGGTAGGAAATGACTTGGCTGAAATACTGAATCTATTAGGAGACAAATACAATGTATCCATATATATGAAAATCATCCTCAGAAGAGACCATTAAAAAATAAAAAAATAGATCTTCTAGTAAAGATCAGAACCAACCACGAATAAAATGTATTTCTTTACAGCCCTGTCTGAGCTGTAAATGTTGGTTTATGTTCTGTGACATTAGCAGTATCCATCTGACCATGTGGTTTCAGTATGCTTAAGGCTTTCAGAACTGGGGAAAACACTTTTCTAAGACTGTCAGTGCTCTTGATGGATACTGGGAGAAGAATATTGCTCAAACTCTTTTGGGGGAAAAAAAAAGGGAATGGTTTTCAAGGTTTATATATGGGTATTGATATATGAGCTCAGCTGCTGCCAACCAGGGCAAATACTCTGTGGTAAACACAATTTTCACAGGCTAAGGGTTCAGCTATTCTTTAAATGCTTCCTTCCTTTCATTTCCCTTTCCCCTGCTAACTGCTTCTTCCAGAAATTCTGGAAGTTTTGCTATGAGAAGGAGCTGATATTCAGTTTCAATACAAATTAAACAGCCACTTTTTTGACTGACAAGGGCAACAGATCTAAAATGCTGAGCCCAAAGCACCTTTCCCCTGCTTGTCAGTTCTGTTCCATCTTCATCCTTATATTTTCATCTTCCTTCCCTTTGTCTCTCTTTGCTGCATTTTGCTCATAGTGGGGAATAGAGACGTTTTTCATATAGTGGATTGTTGTAGATGAGTTTTTCACAATAAAACTGTTCTCAAGCTCACTATTCTCCACAGAATTTTAAATAAAATATCCCTGATTTGATGACAGAATGATCAATCCATATCAGATCCCAGACACGAAAGCTTCAGAGCAGAAAACATAAAAAATAATTAAATATTTAGCATGAGTTATACAATATTCAAACCAAGGGAGACTCAGAGTCAGAGGAATGCTATTTACAAAGCATTCTTGGTTTTGGCACAAGAAAAATGTTTAACCTATTAACAAAAATATTCCTCAAATAAAACCACAAGTTCCTGGACCTAACTTCCCAACTTTTTGTAAATGCAGCTTTAAAATATTAATACCTACTACTCAAAACTTCTGACTTGCATTTTTAATAATGACACTTTTTTAAACCAAGTAGAACATGTGACAGCCCTTGCAGGGCTGTTTTCAGCCTTGTGGGAGCCCCACTCCTCCTGTCCCCAGCAACTTTTTTTTTTTCCTTCCCTCTGCAGGAAAGGAGGAAGAACCTTCCAGAAACAGAGAATGCAGGACCTCAATTAATCCTCCTCTTATTTGGCCTGAATGTAAGAACCTTTTGCACACTCTACAAATGTAAAATTGTTGAGCACACAAAGTGAGCTGTAGAAATTAGACATAAATCCATAAGGTTTTCTGTTTGGCAAAATTGTTTTCCAGAGGATTTCTAAGTCCCCTAAATTTCCAAGGATTAGAAATGCTGATTGGCCTGTGAGAGCCAACAATTTGGATGGATGCAGGTGATTTACCTGGCCAACAGTCATTATTGTTTGCATATTTTTAAGGAAAAAAAGTTTTGGTGTGTAGTCTTGTAGTTCATAATATGTTGTAGTCCTTTGTAAAGCAATTTAAACCCAAGTCACCTCAAGGGCTTGTTTTTTGCAGGATATTGGCCAACATGACTAATCCATTATGCCACGATTTGCTGAGGGGTAAGTGCTCCTTCAGAGATAAAAATAAAAAAACAAAACAAACCCAAAACAACAACACTGAAACACACACACAAAAAAAATAGCACTTTTTCCTCTTTAAAAGATATCACCTTTCTTCAGGTTTTGTTTTATTTTCCATGTTTTAAAACTTTTGAAAGACTAGTTATGTGACTTTCAGGAAAGTATTTTTGCAACAGGTAAGATTATTTGACACTGTGAATATTTGCACTGTTCTAGCCCACTTTGTATTCTTATTTATGCACTGATTGTTGGGCAGTAATTCAAAAATTGTTGTAGCAAGATTAGAAATTACAAAAGGAAAGTGGCAGAGAGGAATAAGAAGGGAATCAAGTAGAAACCTGATTACTTCAGGTATTACCGTTGGGATCGTATAATTAAGTGCATCCCTCATTTCATTACAAAATTCAATGGGAAGTATAACTGAATTATTTTTCAGTCAGCAACCTAATTTTTTTTTTTTTTTAATTCCAATTTCCATATTGATCTCCTCAGTCCTCAGAAGGGTTTTGGGGCAAAATGAGTTCTTGCATCTTTGATTAGGTTGGAAACAATCTGATTTGTGATTTCTCCATGTCTCTTCAGTTCAGTGAGTCACTGTGTGAGACAAAACAAGATTCAGCAATGGGCAGCACTGTGGGGTTGCAGACGGATCACCAAATCCTGATAAATTTGTAGGGGTGGGAAATGATGGTTTTGTTCATAAATAGTCCTGAGGTAGGAATAGATGAACTGTGCTACCCAAACATTTTGCTTTTCACTTACAGAAAGAAAGCCTTGACTGGTCCCAACTCAGTGATCCCCTAAATACCAAGAAGTTTTTCCTCTGGTTAGTGGAGATTCCTCACCAGATATGACTGCAGGGGTAATTAATCCTGTTAAATGTTTGCTGCTGATACCCAGGCAAAAGCATTCACAGCATTTGATCAACCAGGACAGCTGCTCTGAAAAGGAAAAGTTTATCTTGTTACAACTGAAATAACAATCCTTACAAGCTGTAGAGCACTGAATATTCCTCGCCATGCAACTCCTCAGACAAAAAATTACCACATTACAGCTTATTTTGCTGTAGGAAAAACTGTGTCACAGGAAGACGAAGAAGCTCATCCAGGTCACCCAAAAAACTGATGGCGCAGCCAGAAAAAAATGTGAGTTTGTTCTGTCCCAGTCTGATGCCCTGTGATCCTCAAATAAAAGGATTCACAAACAGCAGCAGGCTTCCCAGCAAAACCTCCTCATTAGCTGATACATTGTGCATCTCACATCAACCCTTCTTTGAAAATCAGTGCTCAGCTGCCAGTAACCAGTGTTTCCCATGGAAGTGCTTGTAACACGGAAACCACTTACAGCTACTGGGATACAAAGCACATCTGTCAAAAGAAAATCCTCATTAATAAAGGATGAGAATTCTGGCTCTTCTACAAAGCCTTAAAGTGGCACCAAACCCTTCTCGCTGCTTGTGACAATTTTGCCTTTGAGAAGAATGAAGATTTCTAACATGGGCCCACGTCACTGCAGTTACTGCAAGAGTGAATTTTGTCCTGCCTTTTCTCTCTTAACAGCAGTGAAGAAAACAGGTGCAGTGAGAAGAAACAGTGGCAAAAGGCCCGTGAAAGCAGACCAGCTGTTCCAGGTCTGCTGGTGTTTGCACATCTGGTGGAAGAGACCCTGATGCTCTGCACAGACTGGGATGTGGATGCTCTGGCCCATCCCTCTCCCAGTTCCTGGATGGTTCCTGGAAGCAGCATTTGATTTATTTGCTCCTGGCTCACCAAAACACAGCCTGCATGTTAATATTTATCATGTTAATTAACATGAGATTGATACCCTGCTACAAAAGTAAAACAGCAGCAGATTAATTATTTCGGTGAAGAATTGTTGCCTTTTCAAACAAAGCTTCCAGATTTTCACAACAGCCACTGGTAAAACTTGAGGCATTTGCATTTTTAATTTCCCCTTGCCATGACTGATTTTAATTAACAAAAATTACAGTGGCAATGATTGGCACGGATAGATGCTGAAGCTAATTACTAAGATGGCATGAGTTAAGATTTAAAATGTAGATTTAATTTTGGAAAAGAACAAAATAAATAAAAATCAGCTTTAGAGCCCTCACAAAGATTCAGATGGCACCAGTGAGCTGACCTGCCTCTTACAGGGAAGGGGCTTTTGTCAGCATATTTGCATGCAGTGCTCTGCAGTGCTTTCCCAAAGGCAGGTTCTCATACATTTGTTATTCCTCTCCATCTCTTTGATTAAACAATTGAGCCCCCTTGTAGCTTTTCTGTTTTTACATATTTTGATGCATTTGGCCACTGTAGGGATGTGTTTTCAAAGCTGTCTCGAAGCATGCAAAGACTTTGGATTGTACCTCCTGCAGTCCTCAAAGGCAATGACATCTCATAATCAACAAACAGCTCTGAGAATATTAAAAATGTATTCCCACAATTTCATGGTTGAGAAAAAAAAGAGATTTAGAAATTAGCTTGACTTGGGTTTTGTTATGTTTTATCGCTCTTGGGTTTTTATATGGTAGGTCTTCTAAAAGTCAAAGAATAATGAAAGAAATATGAGAAACAGAAGGGAGCAAAGCAGAAAGGGAAAGAAAAAGGAGAGAGAAAGGACTAGAGAATGAAATTTCAGCCCCATCTAGTAGTGATAAATCAAAGGTTTCTAAAAACTTATGGTGAATGTCTGTTGTTTTTCCCTGCTCTGTTTTACACTCCAAGTCAGCCAGTGGTTGACCATTTTCTGTGTAATTGGTGGAAATTATTTGGGCAAAAATATCCTGTTTTGTGGACTACAAAATGTGTAGTTACACAAATGTGTAACTATTTCTTAATATCTTAGAGCTGAAACTTTTGGTTACTAGAAGTTTCTTCATTTTGTTGAGTTTCAGTCCATGTTTTGCTTCCATATTTAACAACACATGCTTCACATATTAATTTTATTTATTTAATGAGTTTTAATTCGTTTTCTCTGTTCCGTAGATAACTTCTTTTGTAAGGTTCCTTTTAACTTAGGCTTTAAAATAGCTGCTTTTTTAAAAGGCAAGCAGCAGTTTCACTAAATTGCTCCTGTTCCTCCCACAGGTTTGAAGTCCAAGAGGGATGATGGGATCTGCTCTGTCTCCTTCTCAAGTCACAGGGACTCAGTTTCCTCAGGCTGGAAATCAAATAGGCTCAAGTCAGAAAAACAGAGACCCAGATTTCATTTTGAATGCAAACTAAACAGCTCTCAGCAAATCAGAAGAGAGCTTTCTTTGAAATGATGGGAAAACAGCCACCATGGGCTTCAGGGCATGAATTATTTCAGGCAGTCTCATTCTAATATTGTCCAAAGCACCAAATTCTACAGACCCTAAAGTGTGCAAGAAATAAAATTGTAGGAAGAAAGGCATGTCCTCTCACCAAAATGATCAGGCAGAGGAAAAAAAACAGCAGCTCCCTGCAAGACCTTTGTTAATAATACTCTTGTAATAATCATGCACGTAAAGGCTGCTTTCAGCTGGAGAGGATTTGATGAGCTGATGTGTAAAATGATGCTGCTCTACTGAGATGAATGCAGCTCTGCTGACTCATGTGAGGTGTAAATTAGCAGGTTTTTGAGAAAGTGGAGAAGAGAGACGATGGTGGCATTTCAGCAGACGGGATTTCCTCAGATTTTAGGGATGCCAGGTTTAAGATTCCAGTATTTTCAAAAGGTGAAACCCAGCCTTTCCTAACCACAGCCCCTTGTGGACTTGGCTGCTGCCTCCCATGCTTGGTAAAACCCTTCCTTGGAGCAGAAAGCAGAGAGAAAGGTGCTGCCCCAGTCCAAGACTCTTTGCAATGTATTTCCCCAGCACATTTTCATTTCAGGAAGGGGTTGAAAATGTCTCACTTTGCCAGGCAAACAGCACTTTTGGGATGGAGACAGTCTTTATTTAAGTAGGGGTGGTTTTAGCCTTCTCAGTTAGGAACCTTCTCAGTTACTCTCAGTTAGGCACCACTGGAGAGCTGCAAGAAGTCCTGAGCTCCCTAAGGTTGTCTTTATAAACACACATTTTTTACCTGGAAAGCAAACCCCTTTCAAGGGCATTTCATCAACCAGACTTTTTCTCCCCTACATCTTCTCCTCTGCAGGCAGAGTTCAAGGTGCCACTGAAGATTAAAGCCAACCCTCTGACTGCCTTTAAATAAAAACCTGAATTTCCCAGTGTTGTGAGACACAGCAGAGACTTGTACCATTCACCCCTTGACTGGACCAGAATAAAAACTCTCCTTTTGTTTTCCCAGTGTTCCCAAACATCCTTATCTCCCCAGAAGAATCCCCAGAGCACTCATGCTTGTCTTGTCGTTCCTTAAGCACCTGCAATGAGGACAGACATCAGCTGGATTACATTTTTAGGTGAGCCTCACTTAAACCCTGATGTTTTCTCTGAATTACAGATTAGTCTAATGAATTTTCTTTCCTTGCTGCTTTCTTAGGGATACAGGTGTGCTCACAGTGCAAGCACTGCCCTTATCTTCACTCACATTGTGTAAAATGTTTTAAATTTCACCACAGAGCTGGAAAATGTGTCTGTCTGGCAAATTTAGTTGAAACATCCCGGTTTTCTTCCAAGGATCTGGTTCTCTCCTCAGACTGCTGAAATTGGATTACACTGAGGAATAAATCATAGTAGGTGCTAAGAACTGCCAGCAGTCAGCACCTAAACCTTACCAGACTCTTCTCTTACAGATGGTCTGAAACCCCTCCAAAACAATAAACAACACCAGGATTCTTAAACATCCAGATTTTTAAACGTCTTGGAAAACTGACTCAAATTCAAGATGCCTGGAGAAGTTTTGCACTGCATTTAGATTTAATACTACACCTGACGACTGGTTGCTCCCAAATTGCTCTCAACAGAAATCCTCTCAGGCACGTTGTTGGTAGAATACAAAATTTTGGTTAAGGAGCTAAGTTGACCTTAATTTCACTACATTGCTGTATAGCTCACTGAGGCTGCTTAAACATGCTAGTAGAAATTCAGCTGGTGCACAATGCTGTTGTTGTGATTTTCAAACAAATTCAGGCATAAAGTTCCTAACAGCATATTAATTTCTAGTCCATGTAATTTTCTGAACTTAAAAAGGGGAGGATGGAACTCTTCAGAACTGCTGCTTTTCATTCTAACACAGGTCTCCTGCAGAACCATAACTTTGCCCAGCTCAGCCCAGGCAGGGATTTCAGCCCAAGCAAACCTTGCAGGTGAGGTTGGCCACGATCCCACTGATGCACAGGGTGCACTCAGGTGAGTTTGTTCCTCTGTTACCTTTTCCTCCACCCTTTGCTACCAATCCAGAGCAGCTGTCTAAGTGCTGGAATCCACACCTGATTCCCTGGTTCAAATGACCTGATTTTCCCTCAGATTAGAAGATGCTGATTTGCCTAATGCCTTCGGGAAAGAGACTGTCCTGTCTAAATACTAAATACTAAATTCTAAATACACCGGGTATTTATAAGTCTTCAATGCACAAGCCTGAGATATGCTGGCTTCCTTCCTTGGCTGAAAACTGGGTTAATGAGGAGAAACATCTGCCAGTCTGGAGATTCAGTGGTCCTGGCCATGTGGCAAGCATCTCAATAAAGTAATAAAATCCAACAACTGAAATTAAGAGGAACACTAGGAATAAAGTTTATTTACTTATAACAAGACTGTCAAGAAACTTCCTCTCTTTATATTGCTGAGCTGAGCTGCTAAAAGTCTCATGGCATGATTTGTGCCCTGCACTGAGGGCAGGAGATACTGGAAAGGCAGTGGTCCAGGGAACAGTGACGCCACACAATCCCTTACTCAAGGCCTGTGCAAACAGGGAACAGAAGAGGGAGAGGTGATGCTGGTGAATTATTCATGAATAATAATGCACACTCTACACAAGGGTGGGTACATGAAGCCCTATCTCCATTCCCTCTCCTGCAAACAGCTCAAGGAACAGCTCTGAGCTGACACCTCCAACCCCCAGCATTTTGGTCTATATGGAACGAGCAACAGTGTCCAAATAGATTTGTAAGTTCTCTAGAAATCCTTCATCACCTCCACAAAAAGAACAGTTGTACCTCCCCAACCAGCACACAGTTCTTTATTGAATTGCTTGGTTGAAGTTTTGCAGTCTATTCCATCTGCAAAATGCTGCACTGAAATCTGGCAGTGACCTCGAGAGCTGCTCTGCTCTGTCCAGGCACAGATTTGTGCTGGAAGCCCTGGTGGAGATGGGAGCTAAGGACAGCACATACTCAGTGTCACTCGTTTGCTGAACAATCATCAGAGGTTCAGTTTTTAAATGGTGACTCAGAGTAATTTACATACAGGGAGTAGGAATTTAAAACCTTTCATTTCATTCCAAGGTGTCCAGCGGGTCCTAAATGAAAGGCCAGGTAACTTAGGTCCTGAAAACTTCTGCAAATGCTTTTAAAAGGTAGACTGACCTCTATGTAAGACATCATCCAAAAACACGAATCCAAAATCATGAACTCCTTTGTAGAAGGGAGAACATCAGGAACTGTCTAAACAGGTGAAAATATAATTCAAAATATTGGCTAAAGCCCATGAGTCATGCAGTGTCTTGAGTTTGTACCCACCGCGATTTCATCTCAGTTTGAATATTCGACAAAAGTCTATTGTGAAAATCAAACAGCAGATTTTGATTTCTGAAATAATTCAGAGTCAAACTCAGTTGAAATTTTTAAATGCTTATTTTATTTTATTCTACTGGCTAGGTAGAAACTCATGGGGAAGGCTGGGAAATGAAGGGATTTGCTACAGATGACATTGCTTTATAAAATCTGCCTTGGGGCTCTGTGTGGTGCCTGAAATGGTATCAGACATGCAGGAGCTGCTCTAATGCTCATTGTTTTTCAGGGATGCTGCACCAGTGCCACTCTGTGCTGTTAACAACTGGGGCAAACATGAACCAGTTCATTGGGAGTGCCCTTTCTTTAAATAATGAAAGGCTCTCTTAGATCCACTGAAAAAGTCCCAAGGAGTGAGTAATTAATTAGCACATTTTCCACTATGAATCATAACCTCCCTGTAATAAAATATAGTAGGATTGAATTTAGTTCTTTGATTAAAATGTACAGTGTTGTTAGAAAATCTTCAGTTTGCAGGATTGGCTAAGAGTTTTATTTTTTTTAATCTGATACAGCTGCTGTTGAAACAAATTGTAGTCCCAAGGGGTTTCAAAGTGAAAAAAATATAATTAAAAATTAGCATAATAATTTCACTAGAGGGCTATCATAGTCTGGATGTTTATTCCTTTTCTATTTAATTTCCTCCTTTTCAGGGACATGATGCACACACCTTCCTGAAATATGGAAAGAGAAAGGGGTAATATTGCAAGAACAGTAAATAATTTATGATAGGAAGTTTCCTATCTTGATGCTATGGGCAAAATTAGGGGTAGTGGGAGACAAAAACAAACGTGGGTAAAATTAAAGCTATTTTCCACCACCACAAAGACATTTACAAAGCTTGGTCACAGGGATGATGGCTTTGGCAACATTTTAATTACATCTGTTATCTGTGGGCGTGGGCAGCCCAGGGAAACTCATCTGAGAGCTGCATGGATGTGTCTTCATTAACTGATGGCATTAAGCTAATGACAGAATAATGATCTGTGCAGGACCAATGTTTTTACTGTAATGTAATAACCCATGAAGAGTGTGTTTTGGATTGCTTTGGTATTTCCTTTAAATAATTCCTAAATCTGATTTTTTACGAGGCTGTTTCCTTCTCCCAGGATGTCCAACCAAAGGAAACACCACAGCAGGTGGCAGTTGCAGCATGCAGTCAGCTGAGCTTTGACAAAGAGTTGTCTGTGATGACATTTTTGGTTGCAAACCTCATCCATTTTTCAGGCTTGAAGGAACCTTCCCACACCAGTTAAGCCTGGACTTGTACAAGCTGCAGTAGAACTGCACCCTGTGAGGAGCTGAGGGTCAGCAATTTCATGAGTGATGAGAATCAGGGTGACAAAAAGGCTTTGATGGCATCGTGGGGCCATGGATGGTTATGGAAAAATCAGAGTGCACTCCAGAAATGTGAGAAAGTCACAGGATTAAACCTCTCAGCTTTGCCCAGCACTCCCAGAGGCTAAAGCTGAACTCTTCTCTGACTCCTCTGCAGTAAAGGAGGGCCAAGAAGTGAGGCAAAAGGCAAGGACTGAGATAAAACCTTCACCTCCAGTGGGCAGAGGGTGACCTCCTCATTTTCAGTGTCTGCACATCTCCCAGCTGCCAAGCTCTTAATTCTTGTTCTCTGCCAAAGCTTTTCTGACCTTCCTCATGCACCAGCCCCCACCTCTTCTTTATCCAACCACACAAAATGTCCTGGCACCTTCCATCATTGTCTCACCCCACTTGGCAGACCAGTCTGAGAGACCAGGCTGAATCTTTTCACACACCCAAGTCTGACTTGCTGCAGGCTCAGCTCACTGAAAGGTAATTTTCTATAAAATATTTCACTTACTGACTTAAGTAGAGCTCCTTCCCTTGGATGCCCTGACTGTGAGATGTAGAAAAGGGTTAATTATTAGAGCTGGACAGAATAAAACAAATAAAATGTTTTCTGTGATGAGGGCACACAAAACAGTGAAGTGTTCATATATCCTTCACGAGACTCACAACACACTACACACAGCAAATAATTAAAAACACTTAAAAGCAGTAGCTGCATTTTTTTAGGTAGCCTAAAGTCCTATGCATCTATTCTCTGTTGGAAAAGATTCCTTGATTGCATGAATTAACCTCCATTTTAAGAAGTCACTGAATGATTCAGACATGAAAATTCTGGTGTGGTTCAAGAGGGCAACAAACAAATGGTTTAGGGCACTCAGAGGCATTCAAGCACTACCAGCCTGGTTTTGCTCTCACTCAGGTTCTCTTGCCTCAGGGTGCTCTGTGAGCCAGAGGATGCTCTCAGCTGCCACGTGGCAAAGATTTTAGACCCTGCACTCCCAGCAAAGTATAACAGGTTGTAGCCATCCACTCCTAAGGGTAGTTTCTCTAATTATATGCCAGAGAAAGGTGTAATAATGACACAGAATTTGGTAGCAGATATTTATTCCTGCTTGTAGGAAACCTAAGTTCAGTAGGAAGGATTTCCATACAGTAATTGGCTCCATATTGGTATTTTCATATGCTCATTATCCAAGCATACTGCTTGCAAAGATGATTTATTGCAGGCCAGCATTTCTTTATTCTTATTATCTGTGGTGTGATTTGTTATTAGCCACACTTAAGTGAAACATCTGCTCACACCACTCTACTGCATCTCTTACAGAAACAATAACTTTTCCAGGCACAGCCAGGGCATATTGGAAATGGAATCTCAGTCCCTTTGCTTCAAATCACCGAGGTGATGAGGAACATGAATTATTTTACATTTTGTCTCAAGAGAGTCATAAATAATGAATCCTTCAGCACAGGGTCACTGAATGTCACTATTTCAGTTTTCACCTATAGGTTGATGGCAAACCCCTATTTATCATCCTGTGTGTTCTCTCACATCACCATCAGAAATTCAGTTTTTGCCTTAATAATCGTAGTTATCCTTCTACATAGAATTCTGCTTTTTTCAGAGATTTTTCTCCATGGTTTGGTTGTGACTGACTGGATACTCAGGGCCTTTTTCCTCAAGACTCCTTGTTAATCCCTAAAGGCATTCTCTAGTTTCCTTTCATCTTCTACCACTTCTTTGATGTTGGGGGCTCTTTTCTTTATCTCTCTTGGAGCTTACAGGCCAAATTTTCAGAATTAAAGCTGAAACTGCAAAGGGCAGAATGGAACAAAGAAATATATTGTTAACTTGGACCATGCTGGAGCATAAAATAAAATAAAACATGTCAGCCAAGCAAAAGTGCACGGCAGAACAGGAGAACAGAAAATAGCCTAAGCAGCTGAAATCAGACATTGCTCTAAACTCTGAGTTTTCTTGTCTGTGAGACACACAAAGTATGAGCTGCCTCAGTGCTTTTTTTGAAATAGCCCCTCTATAGTGTAATATAGCTAAAGGAAAGTTATACACTCCTTGTTATTGATCATAAGCCATAAAAAATATAGTCAGGAGCAGAGGTGTGGAAGAAATGAAATCCCACAAGAAAAAGACACACAGGAGAGGTGCAGAAAATCCTGGAGAAGGAGAACTCCCTGGAGCAGCAGCAGCTGTAGGAGGCACCTCCTGATGTTTGCCCTTCACTCCTCATGCTTTGAAATGTTCCCAAAAAGTCTCCTTTTTGTACAGCCTGGAAAATTGTATTTATAGCTGTTCTCAGAGGAGCTGATTACTTCTCAGGCTCCATGATAAATTGCCTCAGTTAATATCTTTTTTCACAAGAATTACAGTCTTCAATTCAATAGAGTTATAAAAGCATAACTTGAACTCTCCTGATTTCATTGTAAAGCAGGGAGATTTGGGAAGATTTAATAACTGATAATCTGTTGGCACAAAGAATGTAAGTGTTCTTCAGATGTGTATTTCTGAGCATGCACAGACTGCACAACAGTCTTATAAAAACATTGAAAAGAATGATAAACTACACAAAGAAAAAATATAGATTATGGGATTCTGATAAGCACAGAATTACATTTTGTAATATGATGATAATCCTAAAAGGAGATGCTATAACAAAATCAATGCTCACTGCTCTGTTTGCAAGGCTTTAATAGGGAGAAGTAAAATCTGTGAAGATCCTGACGAGCCCTTAGCAACATCCCTGTGACTGTAATAAATTACATAAAGGCATTCAGGCAGTAAATTACTTGGAGATTGTTACAGATCCAACTTCTCCAGAATGTCTCTTGCATTAACATGTAACCCTACAGGGGTATCTCTAACAGAAGGTACTGGACTGTGAGTTTTGCCTTCCTAGGTCTGACTTTCTCAAGGCCTGGCTTTTATTTTCTGCAGCTTTACAGGGCTAGCACCAGCACAATTCTTTGTATCCACACTGATCTCTTCCCTCTCTCAGGCCAATTATTCAAATCGTTAATTGTTAGCACTTAATGAAATGTCTTGGTTCCAAACACGTGAAAAGTGGATTTTGTTTGTCAGCCAGGTGAGCGCTCAATGCATTCTCTAATTAACAAAGCTCATGCCAGTGGTACCTCTGCTGCAATCCTGCTTTCAGTTCAAGCTCAGCCTGTGGGTGTTTACAGACATTATTTTGTACAGAGGAATGTACAAAACCAGCTTTCTTTATATGTGTGTCCATGCAGCCCAACAAACTGAGTTGTTCCACAAGCTCACTCCTCACCTGAACTGAAATGATAATGCTGACCTGCTTGTAAAAAACTGAGCAGTCACCACAGAAAGTTTTCTTTTTTCTAGGGGACATTCTTCCACTCTTACTAATTTTCTGGACTATTTACTCTACAGCAACCTCTCTGAAATGGGAAATGTTGATGCATTGCAGTCTAAGTCAGGGAGGATTGGTTTAACAAAAGGTCAGGCTCAAAGGGCACCTGTCAGCTTCCAGTGAGTGATACCATTAGTGGCCTTTCTCAGAGAGGCTAAATGGCATTAGTGATGCTGCCAATTTGTAATTTTAACAGAACAATCTAAAATCACCTGCAGGGTGATTTTGATTTTTTTTTTTATTTCTTGATTTTTTTAAGTGCTTCCCCACCCCCCATATGCTCACTTGCTTCCTGACCTTGGAGAAATTAGCACTGACTGTATCTTTATTTTCTCTCCTTTTAAGAATGTGGTAATACTTATCCAAATGCTGCCTTAACTTTCAGACAGAAGCCCTGAAGTGCAGATATCATAAGGACAGGAATATTAAAAAATAGTCACAAAGCAATATAGAAGCTACATTTTCACCACTGACACAGAAGATTAAGTACCAAATACATTGAAATACTTGCTAGAGAGCAAGAGAATAATAATCCTAGAAGAAATTGCTCTTCAGAAGAGTTTCACAGAACTGACTAGCATGGAGCACTTCCAGCTCCCACTGCATCTCATTGTCAGAACCAGCCAAAATTCCTGCAAGTTAAATCCCTAAATGTGGTGTTTGAAGATGTTTTCAGTAATTTTCACTGAAGTTGGCAGAGGAAAAAAAAAGGCACCATAGATCTTCTGGGTGTTTACCTGACTGTAAATGGACTTTTTGTGCCATTTCAGCCCTGTTGCATTCAATAGAGCACTGAACCTCCCAGTGGGATGCACAACTCTGCGTTTTTCCACCCTGACTAACATCAGGACTCTTGGGCACCGGCTGTACAGTGGTGAGAAGCACCAGGTTTGCACAGCAAGAGGGGCTGAATTTGAGCAGGCCATGGAGGAGGTGTCAGGAGGGTTGAGGACAGAGATTGTCAGGCACAAGTTTAGCATCAAACCAGCCCCTGCCAGTTTGAGATCTGGGCCAGGTCACTAAAGACACAACCATGTCACAGGTTAATTAACAGTGAAGGGTGGGCTGATTGATGCCCCAGGGACATAAAATAAAGAGAAAAGCCACTCCACCTTGTTCTTTCTCATCACGTGGAAATGCTCACACGGAGTAACTAAGGAAAGCTGATCACCAGAACTATTGCACAGCCTAAATTGTGCAATTGTGCAAATTTATGAAGCAGGTAGAGCACTCTAAAGGAATACTCTCATCATGGGATTTCAAGGAAAAAAAAAATAAAACAAATCAATCAACCAGTATCAGAACTTTTATCAGATTTCAATACAATGAATGAAAGCCAAAATAATAATGTAATCACTTGTTAGAGATCAGACCAAAACATTTTCTTTGATTTTAGGGCATCAAATCTGCATCTGGATCATTAAATTCCCTTTGTTACACATCAAACCACCCTTATTTATCAGTCTGATTTTACAGCAGCCAGGAGAAACTTGGATTTAGCTCCAAGACACGCTGTTCTGTTTATAATTAAGACCAACACACAGAATGATTTCTTCTCCTACACTCTGCACCTGCAATGTGATGCTCCAGGCTGTTGGCTAACAGAACCTCACTGATTTACAAAACACAGGACCACTGTCATTTTTGCCCACAATTTCCACACTTTGTTTTTCCCTTTTTTTCCCCTCCCCCCAGGATAATTTAGAGCCTTAATCTCAGGAATGGCATGAACCAGATGTCACACAAGTGTCTCCCTTTGATTGTCTCAGCTTTGAGGTGGAGCTTTGGGTTCTGAGGAGACCAAAGTAACCTATAGATAGGAAATACTCATTCCTTGTTAGGAAGCATAAACAGAAGAACAGAAGGTAGGAAAGAGCAGGTGGAATTCAAAATAATCTTTAGGAATCTTTTAGTTATTGAATGCAGTTTCCATCTAACTTGATGGAAATGAAATGATTATGATGCATAATGAAAGAACATTGGAGTTACCCAAGTGCATTTAAAGGAGATAAGTTAGACAAAACAAAATTAATCACATGGGCGGAAAAAATAAAAGAGAAAGGACAAAAGGGACATCCTGGAGTAAGAAGGTGAGAGAAATAAAAGCTGCACGGACAAAAACATCCTTACTAGAGTGCAGAGAGAAAAAGGGAAGGAATCTAGACTGGAAGCCTGGAAACAAAAATTCTCATTAAAGAATGAAAAGGAAATACCTGGAAAGACAAAAAGCTGTGCAAAGAAGATCAAAGCCACAAGAGAAATCCATGTATTTGAAAGATTGTGAAGAAATGATGAAATAACAAAGTGTTCACAAGACCAAAAATGCCCTGAGGGGAAAATGAGACCAAAAAAGAGAATTGGAAAGGAAACCAACAAGAAGTGCTCAAGCAGAGGAAAGAATATCAAAAACTTGGATTGGGAGGACAGAATGTGTTTCACTCTATTTTATAGAAGGATGGTGCTTATTTACCACTTTGACACTCTTCAGACTAAGAAAGTGAGAGAACTTGAAATTAAACTCAATAGGGGAATTTCCTGAAGCCTGGTGATGAACTCTGATTTCACAGAGACATAATTTCTCCTATTTTATTTCTGTTTTCACATGTTGCCCCTTTCCATTACCTTAAAATCAACTCTCTGATAATCCCAGTTAGCAAAACTTGCATTTCTTGCTGCCTCCCAGCACCCCTTCCTCTGGCTGTCCTTTTAGTGCCTGCAATAAAGTGTGTGCATGATCTGATTCTCCAATTAATCAGCGGTAATTAAGCAATAAATGAAAAAATAAGTAAAAAGCAAAACAAGTCTCAGCTTTCACTGGTGCTAATAAGAAACAGGGTACTACAGTGGTGTTTTTCCAAAATCAGATAATGTTGAGAGCAGAAGTCCCATGCCATTGGTTGTGACTACCACACACAGGGCTGAGGACATAAGAAAATGATGCCTTCAGGTTTAAGAAGGTATTTCATTAATTCTAGTATATTTAACTACTGTGTTTGCTTATTTAAAATATACTTTCGCTAGTCACTTCTATTCAAGAAAATGAATTTTAAAAATGCAAACAGTCTGTTCTTGCACAGAGCAAGAATGTACAGAGGTATTAAACCTGAAGCAAAGAGCTATAGAAGTACCAAGACAAGGAGGAAGCTGTGTTTTAATTAACAGTCACTGATCATTAACAGCTAATTCCTGACACAGGGAAGATTTTCAGGGTACCTGGAATTTAAACACGCTGATGTCTGATGGAGGCCAGAATTGACACGAGCAGGTATAGACATGCTCTGCTGAGGGTTTTTATAATCAGGTGCACACAGATTCAGAGCTGCAAATATAATTGTTTGATGACTCATTTACTTGTTAAAATTAATAGCAAAAGAATGCACGAGTTGCTTTATGGCTGCAACATCCAATGCATTTAAAAAGAGACATAAAGCAGAGCCATATTTCGTGTTCATGCTTGCACAGCAGCCTACCAGGTGTTTGGCACCTTCACAGCCCTCAGACACACACACCCCTCTGCAAGGAGGTGTTTCCAACAACTAAATAATGGGAGTGATTAGCAACACACCCCAAAATAACCCACAGATGGTTGTAGACTCATTATGAATAAGGTTTCTGGGTTTAGGTTTGTCATATATATATATTTTAGTTTAAGTCCTTCAAAGTCGCTAAACTGATGGATTTGTCTAAAGCATTGTTCATAGGCAGTATAAGTTAATTGACTGGTTATGGGGAAAATCTAAATAAGAGAGGGGCAGTCATGGGAGAATTTAATGTCAGGGTTAAAGCTCCCAGTCTCTCCTGAATTCCTGAATCTCCTGCAGGCATCTGTTCAAAAAAATAAAGAAGACAATCCATTAAGATGCATGATTAGTGTTTTGGTGTATTTATTCTCTAGGTATCACAGATTTTCCCGTGATGGCTCATTTCCTCCAGGAGAATTCTCCTCTGCACTTCAGAGATTCCAGCTCATCTCCAACCCAGTGCTCACAGCTCACATGAGGAGTTCTGCTATGAAGAGTTTTCAGCAGTGCATGGTCCTGTGATCCCAATTGCTTCCACAATTTAAATTGGATAAGAAGCAGTGTGTCCTCTGTACTATAATCCCACTCTTCCAGGATGGCAGAATGGATTAATAAATATCCCCTCCCTGAATTTTGGGCATCAGCACCCCATGGAGATTTTGGGAGGTGGGGGCACAAGGGTTGCCTCTGGCCTTTCCTTCACTCCCAGGTAACCCCATGAGAAGGATGCCAGGACAGACATCTTCCAGAATTCCCATAAAACTCCTTTCCCTGATCCAGCTCCAGCCTCTCCCTTGCCCTGCTCTGCTTCAGACAGTTCACACACAGCACTGTAAAATTTAATCATTTCCCATCACTGCTGTCCCTCAGTTCCCTGGCCCTGGAAAGCCATTAACTCATTCCGAGTTAACTTTGATATTTTAATTGCATTTGGAAGATTTCCCTTCCAGTGAGCTGACTATGGCAGTGAAGCCATTCCAAGGGCCAATTAATGCATTTACTTGTCCCTTGTCATTATGCAGTAAAATATACTTTTCAGAGGAAGCCACATTGGTCTGGATGTCTGGGAATCACTGACAAAGAGCTTTTCCCTTTCTGGACAGCACTGAACAAGCCAAACTCAGAATTTCATACACAATGCTGGTAACCACCCCGGAGATTTTCAGAATATAATTTGTCATTGCATTTCTGTGCATTTCTATGTCATTTTCTCCCAGATGCAGCTTTGGTTAATGACAAGGAGCTTTCACTTGACACAAAGCAAGGGCTTCAGTTTTCAGGTACGAATGTGATTCATTAATTAATGTGATTCATTACAAGCAAAGGCAGCGCTGGGGCTGTGCATGGGTGGAATCCAGGAGCACACACCTCCCCACAGCAAGGAGGAAAACGCCTGAGACAAAGGCCCATCTCATTCTGTCGGTCTGTGTTTGAACAAGCAGCCACAAATCTCTGCCTGGGGCAGCTGCACCATCATCCCTCTGACAAGGACCCTTTGGATTTTTAATGCCTTCCCCATGGGAAGCAGTTAAAGTGGGTGAAAAACTTCTGCCGCTGTTTTGATTGAAAAGAGAACCTTTGCTGCAGCTCTAAGGACAGTCAGGTATTTTACCTAGGCTTTCTCCAGAGCTGCTGTGAGCCAGGAACTCCCAGAGCTGAGGATTGAGAAGATTCCCATTGCCCCGGGGAGCAGCACTGGGGCAGGGAAGGAAAGCTGCCCTGACATTCCCTCCTTCTGTCCTGCCCATCAATCTCCTACCACCCTTGCCTATCTTAGGCAATGTTATTACAAAACTTAATACAAAGAACCTTTTGGCCAGTTGAAGAGGTCAAAAACCAGGACAGAACAATCTTTCTTTTGCTGTTTTTAATATTTGACCACACTTTCCATTCACCTGGCTGTTGTAAAATGCATTAATATGTGCATATATAATTTCTAATCGGGGTCTTCCTGCACAGATATCAGGGTGTTGTTTCCACCCCGCAGCCAATTCAAACTAGTTGTTTTTCTGGCAAAAAATAAAGAGTTTTCCAGAAGGCACTGGAAGGAAACAATTAACAGATGATCTTCCGTGACTGCTCTTGACAACATTGTACACTTCATTATTGTTTGTCATCTCTTGTCCTCAGCACAAAAGCAGACAAAGATTTTCCCAGGGGTAAATCTTTGTCAATATGTGCTGCTGCACTGACAGGTTCAAATTAGTGGTTGATGGGAATTACCATAAAACTTGGCATCTTTCCTCTTAGTCATTGAAAATGAAATTTAATTGATGAAAGCAGCAGCAGGTGGAATTAAAGCTTGTCTGTTTAACACTGCAGTGATAGATAGCAGAGATTTAGGAAATTAATTCTGAGTTTAGAGAGTAGCTGGTGTGAAAGAACAGATCAGAGCAGCAACTGGGGAACTTGGGTAATAGAAGGGTCCAGTGTGTCAACTGAAGAGATGGGTATGAGACAGCAGACTGGAAGGTGAAGAAGAGATTGTGGCATGAGAAAAAAATGGAAAAGAAAATTTGACATTCAAATGGTGAAGTACAAGGAAGGGAAGGTTGGTTTCAATAAAAATTAACGGTTTTTTAATCCAAACTACTCATATCCTTGTGGTTTACAAGCAGATGTTGGTCAGTGTTTTTCTCTGGCTAGTTTTTTATTTCACAAATAAAAAATTCCACTGTCTTGAGGGCAGGAGGAGAAGTGCTTGGAAATCTGTGCTCATTTCCCTGCCCTGTTGTGAGGTTTTTCTGTGCAAACATTTTCAAATACAGTTGTCCTACCTAGACCATGACTTAAATGGTCTGTTGAGCACCCAACATCTACAGCAATAGAGACACTTGTAGCAAGAAAAATAAAACTCATTAAACCTGGAAAACCACTGAAGGAATCTACTTTTCTGAGCACTCTGTTAATAAAGATTAGATGTAGAGCTGAAAATAAACAGACCTGAACCTTTCATTTATTAGGATTCTTTACTTTGTGTAGTTGTTAAAACCCTGAAGTTTTCCCGAACTTATGCTTATGAACTGAACAATAAAACTTCAAAAGAAGTTTAAATAGGATTACCCAGGCTAAATCTCAGGCTTTAATACTCAGCTCTTTCCTGATCCACATAGAACACTGCCTGTTGATAATGCAGGGCAGATGGTGTACAAACCCCCAGCCTCCAAAAAAATCATGTTAGCACAGCTTCATTTAAGAGGCTGGAAGTGTTTGGTCTGCATTTTAATACCATAAAACTTAATCTGTTTAACATGGCTAGGAGAACAGTATTTTCCACTCTGCATTCAGAGTAACTTTCCATGACAAACACTGGGGAAAAGGTTTAAGTAAGTCATGAAGAATTGGTCTTTTTTTTTTCCCTCTAATTTCTTGCATTTTCATATTCCACCAGGAACCTCTGCTGCAGCATTCCCAGGTTCAGCCAGGCAAATTATAGACACATTTTCACCATCCACTGCTCATTTTGTTGGTTCTCAGCTTGGGAACAAGATTGGCATCACTTGCTCTGTGCAAGGGAGTCCTGGAGGATTTGTGGGAATCTGAGCCACAAACAGCCCTTAAACCTGATCTATTGACAAGTGCAGCAAAAGGAATATGTAACAATAAAGCTTTTCTGCTTTTTTCTTCTAAAGGTATCAAATTATCATGCAGTGAAAGTACTTATTTATTCTCTACATAATTCTGTCAACTAAATAAACATCTTGGTCTTTCTTTCTTTCTTTCTTTCTTTCTTTCTTTCTTTCTTTCTTTCTTTCTTTCTTTCTTTCTTTCTTTCTTTCTTTCTTTCTTTCTCTCTTTCTTTCTCTCTTTCTTTCTCTCTTTCTTTCCCTCTTTCTCACATGTATTTCAGGCAGACACTGAGCTGCAACATCCCATTTTTGTGACTCTTCAGTTTGGCTGGGGACTATTTTCCAGCAAAGTCTCTCATGCTTCTCACAGGACAATAGAAACACTCTGCCCTAAATCAGATCTTTCCCCTTAGCACAGAACATAATCCACTTTGGTTTGCTCTTATTTTTTTGATTTTATATTAAGGACCAGCACAAGCCAGCATTTATGAAGATGTCAAAGTGCAGCTCTAGGTTTTCCTAGGCTTTCAGTTTATTATGCTCAGAAATAACCAAACAAAGCACTCACATTTCCTGCACTTTCCAGCCATTCCAGCAGGGCTATTAGATTCCAGGTAGAAAGGCAGAAACTTCCCAATGAGAAAGGGAATGGAAATGTCTGGTGGGACAATACTGGAAATCAGCACCAGGATGAACCTGGTGAGAATGCCTGCTGAATAAACAGGCAGGTTCAAAAGCAGCCAGAGGGAAGCAGGTAGATGAGGGCACCCAGCACCATTTTCCATCATTTCCCATCTTTCATCCCAATGCTTTATTTGTTCTGACCTACTTGGCAATACAAAGATTTCAGATGCTTCTGTTGCTAAAATACCTCTCTAACTCCCAACAAAGACCTTGGGGCCACAGTCAGTGTTAGATTTACATTTGTAAACCACCTTCTAACAAGTTACTTTTTAAGATCCAGGATGTCAGTTTGGCAAGTTTCACCCTTCCAAAAGGGCAGGCAAAATGAAAACAGAAGGGAGATCTCTTCTTACCTTCCTTGTGGGTTTATTTTTTAATTCCCAAGCAATGGCCAATCCAGCCATCATCTGCTGCCTTCCAGGTATGGAGCTGCCCAGCCCTGCCCTGCCAGTGGCTCTGGCCAGACCATGAACAGCAGAAATTACTAAATGCTCCTCTAACTGATACTTGGCCTCACACCAGAGGAATTCTTATGTGTAACACTCCCAATATTAGATTTAACTTTATTTTGCATCTAATAAAAATAGGTTAACCATTAAGTCAAATGATGGAAGCCAATTCTTCTCTCAGCCCACTATCTCTCCATTTCTCCATTTCTGTTATCTGTGCTAATATTTTGATTAGAACCAAAACAAGAATGGAGTAGCTATGATTACACATTCTACTATAATTATTCCTGGCTGCCACAGCCAGGATTCAGGATTCTGGTGCCCAAGGTGCTGTGTGCTCTACACAGATGGGATAATTTCTGTGCAACCCCCTGAACCTACAGCTTCATGTGAGGTAAAAGACACATAAAAGGTAAAAGAGCTTGGACCATCCAATAGGGTGCAAAATCAGGGAGTTAGTTTTGAAAATCCTAGGGAAAAAATGTCTAGAAAGGGTGGGGAAAGAAAAGGAAGAAAATGCAAAGCCATTTCAAACCATTAATGTGCTGCTTTCTGATCAGGCTGAGCTGGCTGATGGCTCAGGGGCCGTGCAGGAGGTTGGGATCTCTGCCAAGGCACTGTTCAGCCACAGAATTATTCCTCACATCCAAACCAGCAGCAGCTCTAAGCCCACACATTTCCACCAAAATGTGCAGAGCAATCCTTTGAACCTGCCCAGTGCTCCCTGGCTTCACCTGCACTGCAGGTAAATAAACTCAGAGCTGGGCTTGTTTGGTAATCCAATAATGCTGCCCCCACTGAGCTGGATTGTTTCTATTTCAGTATAATGGCTTTATTTCACTTTAAGATTTCCCCCATTTAGGACAGTTTTACAGCTCTAGCTTTCATTTATTTTCAGGCCCTGAACATTTTCCTTTGCCTAGTGAGTGGAAATTATCTCAGCATCCTCTAATGCCCGTGTTCTTCCAGCAACACTCATTTAGAGGGTACACAAACACTTCCACATGTTGATATTTTGAAATCTGGAGCTAATTACATTAATTTCTATTCAAACAGCCTTATCAAGAGTAAAGCAAGAAGAGGCTGGATTTCCTGGTGTAGCACCTGAAGGTGAGTGTTAAAGACAGAAGGAGACAACTTTTTTTGTTGTTATTTCCCTCCTCAGATGCCCTCTGAATACTAAAACAAGCAGGTTGTAGAAAAATGCAGTAACTTTTATTGCAGTAACTGGTGAGATCCAAAAATAAACTGATATATCCAAAAGGAACATTCTTAGACTCTTAACACTGAGTGCAATGGCAAGGGAGTTGCAGAAAACAAGTCCAGGAGTAAAAACCCATAGAAATAAACCCACAAAATCCCACCCCCAAAACCAAGCAGAGTATTTCCTGCTTCTGTTTAATCTCAGACAAATCTGCCACCCAGCTGAGCTCACAAGTGACCAACATCCTCACCATACTCAGTGAAAACTAAGATTTTAAGCACACATTAAATAGTAACAGCTGCACAGGTACCACATCTCCAGAACTTGAAACATCCACACACAAGCCAGAAAGTCAAGGTTCAATTTGCCCAAACCTTTCAAACCCTGGGGGTGTGAAGCATCTGTAACCACATATTAAATTTGCTCCAAGGAAAAAAATGATGCAGATAAACGAAAATAATTTTAAAAGATGCTTAACTAAGGCTAGTTTTCCAAGCAGAAAATGAAATCTGCCATTGATTGCTCAGGATTCTTAGAGGAGCTTCATTCCCTTTGAGGAAGCTCAAGTTTTCATTTTAGTTTTTCCCTGGTTTGCCCCACAGCTTCCGATCTTCAACTCCACCATGTTCATCATCTGCTGAATTGGTTGCTGAATGTGATCTAGCAAGCAACCCAAAACTTCAAGAATAAAGCAGAAATTCTTGATTTGAAGAAAATAGAGAAAAGGGGCATAGGGGAGAGAGATGTTGGGAAAATGCAGAGTGAGCTTATTCATAAAAAGGAAATATATAACAAAAAAAAGAAGGAAAAAAATCTGTTCAGTTCTTACATGACTCACAAGTATAACATTTAAAAATTAATAACCAGCTTATAAAATTGCATTCCCTTTGCCCCAACAGAACTTTTCTTGCCCCTAGAAAATTTACAAGAGTCTATAAAAGGAGTGCAGGAAGACAGTTCTTAAGCTGGCATCAACATATACAATGTTAAAACCACTGAGATTTATTTTTCCTTCTTAATATAGGAAAGAAAAGTTATTTTTTACTGCTGCTTCAAAGTTGTATTGTTAGACACAGCCTCCAAGGAAGCAGGAGGGTGAATTACTGTGCTGGTTTCAAAATAAGCAACACTACTAAGCCCATTGAAAAGAACAGAATTAAAAATAAAATAAAAGATGACCCAAATCTAAAATGTTCTGATCAAAGAAATAAAACACATGCACAAAAAACACCACCCCACCCCCCCACACACACAGACACAAAAACCTCCCAAACAAACCATAAAACAGAAAAATAAATAGAGGTAAGAGCTTTTCCTGTTGAGCTATGCCCTTGATGAGCTCTTCCTAACCCTGCTCCAGGTGCTCTGGGCACAGGTGGGTTCCCTTTGGTTTCAGCTGCCTCATTTTTGGAGCAGCTGTTCCCCGCACTCCACATCAAAAATGTGTCTCTGCTCCGGGGCTTTGGGTTTGTGGCTGGAATTGTGCTCAGGCTGCAGCAGGGAACACTCACACTCACTGTGGGTGTGTGCAGAGAACGGGAGACACTCTGAGAAATTCTGGCAAAGCCACAGAGCTTTAGATGTGTCTAAAGGAGTTCATTTGATACTGAGACTAGGTTTAATTTAGTAAATATTTGTAGTGCTAGTGTAAATGTGTAGTGGTCTTACAACAACCTTTGTGGCTGTTTACTGGCACGCTGTGATTTTACTGATGGAAATGTCTTGGGCAGTGCACATCCCTAGAGAGAGCCAAGTCTGGGATCGACTGGAATTAACCTTGAGGAGGATTTTCCAGGAGGCCTTCCACTAAACGTAGTAAATTTTCACCTCCATAAAAAAAAAAAAAAATCCCCAAAGAACCCCCAAAACAAATAAACAACAAAAAAACACCCAACCAAAAAACCCCCAAACAAACCAAACGCTGTCTGGCTGTCCCATGTAGGTGTCATGTGCTTAACCCATGTGTGGCCACTTCCCCAGGGCACAGGCAGCATCTCCAGAAAGCTTTTGTGTTTAACCAACATCCCCTCAGCCGCTGCTCTCTGATCCAGTTTCCCTCTGACTCTGCCCCTGTGAACGCTGAGTTTTCCAGGATGTGGTTTTGTCCCTGAGCTCCAATCCACACCTCGGTGTGCAATGAACCTAAAGGCACAGAGCTCTCTGTGACAGCCTTTTCCACCAGCTCTGCCACATCTTTAAACACCCGGAGTACTCAGCGCACATTCACGGAGTCCTTGCAGCTCATTAAGGGGCTGTGATTCCCTGGGAACCCAGCAGAAGGAATAAATGCTTTGAAATATCCACTTTCCCTCTCCTCTGCCAGAATAGTTTGCAGCAGCTTTCTCAGCTTTCCCCGCAATTCCCCTGCTCTGTCAGAGACAAATATTGCTGCAGGCTGTGGTTTCAGGCTAAAAGAGTCTCCTCTCCCTTCCACCATAAACAGATATTTTTATATCAGTGGCAGTTTGAAAAAGAATAATGGGGGAAGAAATGTCTTCTGAGAGGATTGTTTTGCCATCATATTTATTTGTTTCCCATCTCTTGTAGCCTGAGGTGAAAGTCTCCTGCTGGCAGTACACTTCTGTGGTTACTGCTTGTTTTGTTACTGAGAATATTCCAGTTTTCCTCCCGAAGCCATTCTCTGGTTCCCACTTGTGCAGGCTGCTCTCCATCAGCCACCTCACCAGCGGATCTCAAACCATGCCAGCAATTCTCTCATATCTTTTTGTTCCTGCTTTTGCCCTCAGCCTCCAGAGTTGTGCCATTTTGGTTCTTTGGAGTTGAAGGACTCTCCTAAGTTCTTGTGTCATATTCAAGAACATGCTGCATTTTCCTCTGGCTTGCAGGAGGCAGGGAATTAAACAACTTCTCATCATCACTCATTTATTCTTAGAGCAGTGACAAATTAACTCTGAGTGCCCCAGTGCAACCCCTTCTGATCTGGAGTTTGAAGCCAGTGAATCTCCATTTCCTCTAAAATAAAATAAAATAAAAATACAGATTCCTGGGGAATGCAGTCAGGGCTGTCCTGTCTGCCTTCCTGGAGTGATAATGAACCTTTGGCAGGTGCTCCTGTGGAAGCCACGTTGCTCCAGCACCCCTGAGGTGAGATTTGCCTTTGCAGACACTGTGTCTGCAGCTTTGCTGCTTCACACAGCCCAGATGGCCACCAGAAACCTCTTTCAGTGGCAGAGACAATGAATTATTTCCATTTGCAAAAGAAAACCAGTGAGAAGTTGGGTTTGGGAGATCCATATCCTAAAGCCAGATGCGCTGGGGTGGGAGGGAATTAATTATTCAGCAACCCACAGGTGTTTCAGACCTGGTGGCTCAGATGTGGCTCCCCCTTGAGCTGAGCTTGGAGATTTTAAACAGGAGCTGCAGGTCAAGAAAATGAAACAATTCCACATCTAAGCACGTGCTGTAGTTAAATGTTTGTCTCAAAACTCAGCGCAGCTGTTGCATCAAGATCCAGCAGAGCCATGAACTGAAGCCACATCTATTTGAAACAGGAGTAATAAATTGTCCCCTGAAACACATCACTTGTCTGACGACAATCTTATTTAAATAGAAATAAGTTCAAAGACAAAACATGGTCCACATGCAAAATTTGGATATAATTATTTCAATAGTCCAGGTTTCTGAGAGATCTCAAGAAAAAAAAAATAAAAAGGAAGTATTTAAAAATTTCCCACGTGATATAAAGAATTTTCTTCTTTTTTTAAAACATTTTGTTTGGGCATGAAAGTGAAGAAAAACTACCCCAAAAAATCTGGAGGGATTTACACTGCCGTTGGCAGCACAGGAAAAATGGCATTTTCACAATTGACCTTGAAATAGGAAAGCTGAGAGCTAACTCATTTAATTCCAGCCCACATTTATTTCATCACGTTTGTCAGGATGAGGAGTTAATTTTTCTCTCGGTGGTTGAGAAAACATCCCAGGTAATCAGCAAATCAGAGAGCTCTGTCAGGGAGAAACCCTGAGTTCCTCATATTAAACCAGAGCAGGCATTTCCGAAGCCCAAGAGCAGCATAGGCTGAGCACTTGGAAAGGAGAATTTGCTGTTTGGAATTGACTTGTCAATGGTGAGGGGGATGTAATTTTGAAAGAAAATCGATGCAGAGAGATGGCAGTGGAGCTGAACAGTAAACAGTTGGTAAATGAATGCCTGTATGGTCTGTGCCCAAAACCTCCTGGTATATATATATTTTCCCTAGGAAATCAGACTGCATTTATTTTTAATTTGAATCCCCATTTCCTCAGGTGCCACTCATGGCTGAATAAAAAATCTAGCCTGAAAGCAAAACTACTGACACATGTTATAGACAGTCAGTCTGACTGGTGGATTCCTCACTGGGTTCTTACATATTTATGCCAAGGAATTTTCACTGTAATGTTTTATTACACAGTAAGCAAAATTATAGAAGCGTTGCCCTCTGCGTTCAACAGAAGTTATTAAAAATATTGTGGGTTTTTTTGCAAAGTCTCACAAATTATGCATCACTTTTGAGAAGATTAAAAACTCTCCTGATGCAGGAACCTGGTAGCTGCTAAATTAACATGGAGACAGCAGGAAAATGTGAGGCATGAAAGAAGGCAGAGAAAACTGTTGTTGTTAGGGCAGACACAACACACAGAGTGACACAGTAAAATCTTCAGAAAGCTCTTTATTAGGGCTGCATGCTGTCTGTTATACAGGTTTTACAATCCTGTATAAACTTCTAATTGGTTAATAGCTTTTTGTTAATTATTCTATTGGTTAGTAAAAGGTATTTTACTTGTCCATCAAATCTATTATTGAATTGTTTACATGTTTACTGGTTCTCATGGGACAAATCCCTTGCTATTACAGGTGCACTTATTTTTCACCCTCAGAATAGATTGTTGTGTTAAAGGAACTTCTCATTCTCAAAATAGCTTCATTTGGGAATTTACAGATTCTTTGTTAGCTGCACTTAGAAAAAATGACAGGCTAGCTTTGTAACCTATTCCTACAGAAAACAAGAAGAAAAACAAAAAAATCACCAAACCCTCCTTGCAAACTTCAGCAGAGAGAGCTGGCTACTATCCCTCAATGCCAAATTCCAATCAGCAGTGTGAGCCAAAAACCTCCCTTGGCTTGTCCCAGCCCTGCTGCTTTGCCAAGCCATGATTAACAATGCTGTCTGCACACTGCACAAACCACATCAGCTCCCAACCCTGCCTGCCCACAACCTCCCAGCACTTCCCAGCACAGCTCCAGGAGCTCCTGCTGGACTCTCCTTGCACCTGGGCCAGCTCCAGCATCCCTGAGGGGCTCTGTTGGATATAAACACCAACAATGAGACGGGGCTCCGGAGAGGCGTTCCACGAGTCTTTTGTTTCATTGTCAGTCTCAGTGAGGGTAGAGACATAAAAGATGGTAGAACTCACACCATCACAATCAGAGGCCAAAGTTCTCTTTGATATAAGGCTTTTTTAAAATGTTTTTAGGCAATAGGCTAATGCTAAGAGCTTACAAGTGTCTACTTAAGCCAATCACTAAACTCTACACGCACACCTTATACCACACAGTAGTTGCTTGTTCTGTATTTTTTGCAGCTGAAAAACTCTCTGTGTTCCAAAAATTTCAAGGCCTAAAATTCAAACCTCCATCTATGTAAGCTTATTGCAATGCTGTGAAAGTCCTCTGCTGTTTCAGTTCCCACTGTTCAAGGTGGCTGTTCACAAACACAGGAACACAAACGTGTCCACGGGACAGGCACAAGCAGCTGAAGGTTGTTGTTTATTACACAGGACAGAGAGCACTGCAGATTTAATTAGCACAGCCAGTTTGATAACCAAGATGCCTTGGCAAAAACAAACAGAGCTTTGAAGATTACAAGAAGATTGGATCAATCTCTGCGAGCAACAGATGCTGGAAAATGTATAAGTTTGTCTGTGTGATGTTTGACCCAATCATTGTAGTAAAAACTTATTAGCCTTCCTAGAATAGTATATAAGCATCTGGAAATCACAGTAAAAAGGATATTCTGACCACCAGTCAGTCTTCCTGTCTCTCTCTCAATTGATAGTTGTTGGGCTGTTGTCTTTGGGGAGGTGCTGGGGTCTTGTTGTCTTTCTTCCTCCCTGTTGGTGATGCTGAAACAAGTCCAGGATGTTTCATTAATTATAAAGTTGTGACGTCATTTGCTGCAGAACTGCCCAGACTGAACTGGTTTTCTCAAGTAGACAAAACAGAGGGTAGAAGACATTTCAATGCAGAGAGTAAAACAAAAAGGGGCATTTCCTGGAGGAGGTGGTTTGATGCAGGGATTTTAATCTCATATTTAACATATTTCATCTATTCTACTTCCCTCACACAGTGTCACAGACCAGTTTGTGCACTGGGTTCAAGAGCTGCTTGAGGGAAACAGAGTCTGCCTTTCAGAATATCTACCTTGTTGCTGACCAAGTTGTTTTGGTTTTTTGGGTTTGGTTTGGTTTTTATTTTTTTTTCTGCCTGAAGGCAGCATCTATTTATCCAAATAATAGAACAGCAGTTTAGAAAAAGCAGGCAATGAATGTCCCATGTGTGTTTTGCAGCTGTGGAACTCATCTGACTTGGGTTTTGAGATCAGGCAAATATATCCTGATCCATGACTGGGATCCCTAGGGCTCAGCACAGCTCCTAATCATTATTTGTACTAATATAAGATGCTCTTTAGCTGCCCATTCAGCTTCTCCTCTCTGTGAGGCAGCCTAGAACCTGGACACAACCTTATGATTGGCAATAATTAGCTCTGAATTTCCTGAGAAATGCCAGTGGCTGAAAGGAGGACCATTGGGAACTTCCATATCCTGAGCCAGAAGGATGCATTTGGGCATTTTATTAAGGATTGTAATTCAGCTGACAGACCCCAGCTTTATGGCTTTACATTTCTTCTCTCAGTGGCAGATATTCAACTTTGAATGGCTCCAGAATATTCAATCATTTGGTTTTATGTTTATAAAGCCCAAAATCATGAAAACATGGGCACCCTGATATATTATCGTGGACTCAGTAAAAGAATTGGCACGAGGAGAGTTTCTTCTTATACAAATACATGACAAGGGACACACAGTGGTAGAGACAAAGCAATGATTTGATTAAAAAAAAAAAAAAAAACAAAAAAAAAAAAAAAAAAACCCCCAAAGGCAAAGATTTAAATGACTGCTTTTATTATGAGAGAAAAAAAAGTAAACTGCTCAAAAGAACATATTAATGTAGGAAAGCTACTATGGCTCTTTGAGCAATGAAAGACTCTCATATTTGACACAATTTTATATAACCTCACCTTTTCAAATAATGATTCCATGATTCTGTTATAAGGAGGGGAAAATAATGTTATTTATAAAATATTTTATGTTTCATGTTAATTTCATTCTGTAGTCATCAGGGTTGGAACTATGTACATTTAAATGTTTGCTATCAGATAAAGTTCACAGACGGATATTATTTTGAGAGGTCTTGGAATTGCTCAGCTAAACTGTGTTTGAGCTCAAAATGGTGTCTCCCAGCAGAGTCCTATTTTAAAACAAAGTAAATTTTCAGATATAATCATTCTGTCATGTCACAGGCAGCAAGACAGTCTAATTTAGGCTTTCATAGATGGTATTTAGTTTGCATTATTCACCTTTCCCATTAAAATATAGATCATGTTTCCAGGATAAACAGTCTGCCTTCCTTCCTTTTTATTACTGATCATAACTTTTGACACCACAGTATATTAAGCCAATGACATTTTGCCCTTGTTCAGTTTTCTTGCTGGCACAAAAATGAAAATTATGATAAAAACCATAGAAAAGAGCCCCGGCCGTGAGAATTCAAAAGAGCTCACTCTCACTGGAGTAAACAGCACAAAACCTACTCAGAAGAGGAAAATGAGAATATTTAAGGGTTAAATGATGCTTCTGATTACCTTGACTACAGGAAATTGATACAGTTCAGCCATACTGAACACACTGTGCCGCTCCATTATGAAACCTTTAAATAAAAGGAAAATACAGATTTTATTTTTAAATTCACCATTTAATAACCCAAAGGAATGGTTACAATAAAATCTTTGACATTCAGCTCCAACAGGCTGAATATGCATTCAGGTGGAAGCAGTCAAGAAGAGTTTCACCCTTAAACTGTATTCTCATAAAGCTTATTTGATCCTGAAAGAAGTGAGGTGATAGTGGACACTGACAGTAGAATCTCTAACAGTAATAAAATAGGTAATTTGACATTTTTTTCATAGACTTTTGACTGCTACAAGATATCTGGGGAATATAATGCAAAAGTAGTTCAAGCTGCTTAGAGTAGCTGGCTGGCAGTGAAAGCTAAATAACTTTTCCTTTCATGTTTGTTTTCTCCTTTATTTTGGTCTGCTTTTCAGACAGAGGCTCTTCAAAATAAGTTTTTGTTACACAAGGGGTGAAAAAAGAGCATTACCATATTCAATTTCCCACAAATGTCTGTTGCAGCAGTAAAAGCAGATGGCACCAGGAACAAATGAGCATCAACTCCTCTTGGAGTACATCTAATGAGAACAGGTTGGGTTTGATGAAGATAATGACTTTTGAAAATTCATCAATTTTTATGCCACAAAAAAGAAATGGCAGCAAACATTTCCCGTAGTGTGTAATCCTTGCATCCAGGCAGAAGGTTAATTTAATGGTCTTTCAAGGGCTGATCTTGCAAAAGGTCTCAGAACTGAGTTCTTGAGGAAGAAACTAAAGTCACTCAAAACTTTTCCAGGAGTCTGCTGGCAGCACACAGACCCAGCTGAGGGAGCTGGGTTTGGTCAAAGGTGTTGCTGAAACTCTGCAGTGCCAAGAGCCCTTTTTGATCTGTTAGCTGGGCATTTATTGCTGATTCTTTCAGAAAGACCTACCCTGGGTTAACTCTGCCCTGGAACTGCCACATTTATGCTGAAAATGCAGCACAGGGCTGTAGATGGCCAAGGATGGGGATGGTTTCCAGCAACCTGAATTTCAATCTGTTTGTATTTACATATCTCTTTTTGCCCTAGTGGAGCTGAGACCTAACAGCCCATTACCCCGTGGTTCTGAGGGCACCAAGGGTTGGTAAGGCAGGACAATAAAACATTTCCACACCTGCACCTTGTACAAAATAGCTGTGAAAATTTCTGCCTGGGAGTCTTGGAGGAATTTCCACAGGACTCAGATTAAATCATTGCTATGGGAAGAACACGTTGCTATGCCTATGATTTTAAAAGGTTTTACTTATCTTTTCTATTATTTTCCTACATTCAGCTCAGAGGATTTTTCATGCTTGACATCTCTGTCTCTCTCTGCCCTATTGTAGGTGCAGTCGCCTCCCTCTTTGCTTTTTGCTGTGAAATTCCATGATAAAATCCGTGAAGGCAGCCCCACACTCATCTCACTTTCATCATTTTGTCATTCTGTGGGATTTCCAGTGGTTCCCCTTGCAACATCCTCCCTAAAGGCTCCAGGAAGAAGTGGACATAAAAGCCATTGATAACAAATATAGACATTAAGACTTCTCCTACAAAATGGTATTCATGTTTCTTCTGCAAACATTAAAAAGCAGACACCTGGAGAAAAGAGATAACACAAATATTCTCTGGAAGAGCTTTCTTCCTCCAAGCACTTCTGAGAATTTGCAATTCACATCCAAACTGAGCAGACTTGCAAATTCCTTGTCTGTGGGCATTAAAGCATGGGTGAATATGGACATTAGGAATTCATCTCAGGCTAATAAACCCACGGTCTCCAAAGAAAGCTAAAAGGCAGCCACACACCACACTACCTCCAAAATGGCCCAATAACGTTGAAGTGACAACATTTAATAGGATTTGGCAGTTAAGATGTAGAAACAAGCCCTGGATATTCTGAGGGAGATCCATCTTCAGTTCCACAACCATAAAAAATAATTCATTGCAGGTTACATTGAGTGTTTGTGCAATCAATGAAACTTTGTGAATTAAATTCAATGGTTTCTCAGAGAGCAGGAAAATGAAGTACAAATCAAACTGACTGCAAATAAAATATTGACACTTTTTCACCTATGCCCCAATCCAAGAAGCATTTTGAAGGAATCAGTCTCCATGCCTCACAAAACTACATTATTTATGACTGGAATGTTTAGAGGCAACTCAAAATTTAGAACACCTGTAATCTGAGATTTTGGGTTGAAATCAATGAAGATAGATTTTCAAAATATTGCTCAAGATTACCTTTTAAACACCAAATAACTAATATATTTGCCAAAAGAATAAACTCAATTAAAGTAAGAGAACTTGTTACAAAAAATACAGAATGTTACCAGAGGGTGACATTTACTAGGATTAGAGCTATTGTAATGGTGAACCCAGACCTGATGTTCAGGAATAGGGTTGTGCCAATATGAATAGAAAAAGAGAAGAAAGAAAGAAGTTTGAAAACGTGGAGCCACTTGAGCATTGGTATATTCATACCAATATTAAAGAATGCCAATGAATTTTCTCTAGCTGAAACATACTCATTTCCATATCACTTGCTGGAGACGATTACTTAACATTTTAGTTAATATTCAGTGTTAATTAGAGAGACTGGCAGGAGAGACATGGCTCAACATCTTCTGCGTCTTCTCTCTCCTTTATTAGAGCAACTTTGGCCTCAGGACAGCAAAGGAATTGGCTACTTAACATTAGTATTATTAAGTATATTAAGCATCATCTCAGCAAAGACACTGTGAATTTTCAAGTGGTTTTATGTTAAGTTTTCTCAGCTTCCCCTTCAGTAGTGAAAGTTATTCCATTATATTCAGTGCAGCTTTGCTGGGGAGAGGAGCATCCATCAGGTCGACATCCAAGATGCCAGAAAGATTCAGGCAGAAAAAGTTCTTTGATTTAGACATTTTGGCCCCCTGCTTTGAATCTTTTTTTTTTCCTTTACTTGCTTAAAAATCTTTGTGTAAGCCATAAAATACTCCACTGATCCCTGGGCTTACACAAGTCTTCTTCTTTTTGTAGTTTCCAACAGCTGCAACCTCGGCAGCACTGCTGGATTTAATTAACCTGACAGAAGAGCCCTCTCCCTCCAGAAGAAGAACTTTTTATTCACCAAAGAAGACTCGAATATTAGGACAGGCCTGTGAATCAGGAAGGCTGAAGTTTGCTGGCAGATGTTCATATCCACAGACAACAAGGAAAGCGCTTTATTTGCCAAGACCTGGAGTTTCAGCTCATGTACAAAGTGGTTTAGAGGATCTGAGCAAAAAAAAAGGTGACACCTTTAGGATGGGACGGGCTTCTCTGTAGCCTAGCTGGGGTCACTGGAATATGATGTGGTTGGCTGAGATTTTTCACTTCCAGAATTCTGGAATAGCCCACAACACTTCCACACAGGCTGGGAGCCTGCTGCAGGGAGCCCCTGGATATTGCTGCTCCATTTGCTCCTTCTCTGGATACACTGTTTTTCTCCCTGAAGTAACTTGGGAAAGCCAACTGGAATTTCCCAAAATTCCCTGATAAAAGGCTTTTCTGTGCAACACAACTCTGCCACAGAAGCATGGATGTAACAGCACCATACAGACAAGGTTTGTCTGCTCCAGCCCCTGTCAGGGTAACTTTGATCTGTGAAGGCAATAAAGCACATTAACAGGAGCAGGCATGTAACAGTAAATGGGATTTGACAGCATCTTCCCTCTCACTGCAGAGTTCCCTTGATTATGATCCCTCTGATCCCTTTCTCTTCCCTCTTGTCTGACAAAAATCTGCAGCTGGAAGGTTCAACATGTTCATCACCAGCACTTCTAAACTTCAGCTCTCTGGAGCCACGGCTTATAAATGAAAAAAAAATCCTGACTAACCCTCCAAATCCCTGCTCAGGCTGCAGCCAGTGCCCCTCAGCAGTGTGGGCTCTGTCAGCAGGGAGCTGCCAAGTCCCCCTGCAGAAGCAGCAGCTCCAACACCATCTGTCTGTGCGCCAGGCACAGCTCGTGCTCCCTCCTGGCAAGGCTGGATTAAAACATCAGAAGCTCTGCAGCCCTTCAGCTTCAGGCACGGAATTTCCTGCCTGTCCCTGTGCCCTGGTGTTCAGGTGCTGCTCCCTTGCTTTTCTCCTGCTTTAATCCTGCCTGGATATGCTCAGAGTGAGGAGCTGGCTTCCCTTGCAAAAATAACTTTGTTATGCTTAAAGGGAAGCTTTTTGAGACTTCTCCCATAAATCAAGGTTCCTACTCCTGCTCCTGTCCCAGCTCACACTGATCTTCCCCTGCCAGCTGTGTCCAGTTTTACACAGGGACTGTGTGAAGTGACTCAGCTGAGCTGGGAGTGAGTGAAAGAGGCTCTGGATGGTGGAGAAAATCTGTCAGGGCAGCGAATTATGCACAGGGAAACCTCACCTGACTGGGAGGATTTACAGTGATGGAAATTTATGATCCAGTTTCTTCCATAAGTTAGCATTGGATCTTTGCCTATGGATAACACATGCATTTATAAAGACATAGAAAACAGAGAAGGAGATGATTGAGAGCAGTAATACAAGGAGATGCTTAGGAAAACAAACAAAAAAGGATTTTTTTAAAAAAAGCTATTTTCACCAGTGGTTTGGTGAGGTCTTTTTTTTTTGATTGTATTAAAAGTTCTGAGAGAAACAAAGTTTTAAAAACCCATCTCCCAAAGTCATTCCCAGTGATCACAGGAGAGCAGGAAGTTCACCAAGAATAAGATGACTACTGATGGTTTAATTTAACACTGTCACCTCCCACCACCCAGGCTCTCCTTGCTGGGCTCCTTCATTCCCCAGCACAGACTTTACAAGCAGGGGTGAATAAACACAGGATTTATAAGCTGACAGTGTAGGAGGCAGCCCTGAAATCCTTTTTCCTGTCTGAGCAGCACCTGTGCTGCTCCTTTGCTGCTGCAGATGTGGCCACAGGCTCTCTGTGCTGGCCAAGGGCTGTGTCTGCCCCTTGCTGGCCCCGTGCTGGGGGTGGAATGCCAGCCCAGCAGGCCCCCCATACCATGGGCTTTTCCATTTCCAGCTCAGCTGGCTCCCCAGAATAATTATGTGCTTCAAGTGGATTAGAGAATTTCTCTAGTGAGGCTGCCAGTGGTAAATGCACAAGTCTGTAGGCACACCTACCTCAGTCACAAATGAGAAATGTCAACTGCTCCTTGCCCTGCTCTGGCAGATGGGGATGTTACATGGCAAAAATCAGAGCAGAAACATGTTGCTTTGCTTTGTTTTAACCATGGGTTGTTTTTTGGGTTTTTTTTCCCCTGTTAAATTTCTTTCTTTAAGATTAAAACCCAAATTACTTTAACCTGAAAAGGATATTTCCATTTTCACCCTTTGCAGATGGTGTTGCCTACACCAGACCTGAATTCACAACAAATGCCTGTCCCTCTGAAATCACGTTTTTCAATAATAATCTGCTCATTAAAATGACTTTGCTGTTTTGTTCACTGCCTCAGGCCTTTCTGCCTGTTGAAGGATGAGGATACCAACATCTAAACAGGATCTCACAGCCCAATGAGAAATACAGTCCCATAGATGTCAGTGTTTTCTTGAAATGCAGCATTTCCCCAGTCTGGACCTTCCCTGCCACCTTTTTGAGCTGGAGTTTGTTCCCCTCCTGGGCCACTGGCGTGGCCTCAGCTGAGTGCAGCCTGTTCCAAACTGTCCCCCTGCTCTGCACCACCTGCTTTGGGAACAGGTTAAAAATAAGGTGCTCAGTCAGCTTCTAATTAGGAGCAATCTTCCTCCAGCAGCTGAAATCAGGGAGGACAAGGAGTACTGAGTTAACTGTATAAAAGTGCTTTTGAATCCAGTGTTTAAAAACTCTCTCTGCATTGTGGTTTCTTCCTTTGGCTTCAATTGAGATATTTTATATTCTACCAGTTAAGAGTGTGGACTCCAGAGTCTAAAAGAAACTCAGAGTTTCTATCTGAGCACCATCTCAAGACTGAGTTCATGGCTAACAAAAACCCAGTGAAGCAACAAGGTTTTGAGATGGTTTGGAAAAAAAAAAAATCATAAAGAAAATCAAGGTTCCCCACTTTTAGAACTGGGGTGGTTTTATTTTTTTCCCAGGTGAAATGGAACCAAAGCAGGAATACATTTTCCAGACAGCACAGGCTTTTGTTTTCTATTTGGTGATAAAACCCACCTCCTCCTCGCAGCACAGGGATGATTTTTAAGAAATTAGCTGCAGAGCAAAGCTGACAGGCAGCCTTCCTCATCCTTCACCAGACAGCACCACTGCTGGGAAACAGCAAATCTCACACTCAGCTTGCCTGTCAGCCTGGAGGGCTTTACAGGACAGGGAATTTGTGTTTAGTTTTCCAAGATGTAAAGCAGGAGCAAGGGCTCTGAGAGCACCCTGGACCAGTTCATTGCCAGGCTGCATCTGCAGGGAGGGGACAGCACAAAGGAGAAAGCAAAACCCCATCTAATTGTGGGCACAGCAATGGCCTGGACAACTGCAGGAGGAGATAATAATGTGAATAGAATGTCTTTTCAAATCAGAGAATTTTTTTTTCAATGTTAATCAACTGAGGAAAAAGAATTCTGCATGATACTGTCGTGACATTCCAAATCCTGGCCTTGCAACTTGTTTTGTTTGCTGGTATCTGCAAGGAGCCACATGAGTTGGGTTTAATAGAGGAGTGCAGGGGATTCACAGAGGAACAAATCCCTGCATGCAAATGAGTGTGGGTTTTATTTATTTCACCTTTAGATTAATGCCTCAGCTGTAAAAGTTATATCTTACAAGAGTTGTTTAATTTTTGAAAGCATATAGCAGCCACTATATAAAAATACTAAAAGCTATATATACTAAAGCTATATAAAAATACTAAAAGCTAAAGTGGCTAATGATTAGGTGTAAAAAAGCAGACGGGTTTTTTTATGCATTTCTTTGTAAGCTGGATTTCTTCACCTTTTAATGAAAAAACTCTGCTTTTTGTGGCTTTTTCTCCTAATTGCCATCTCTGCAGACAGTATCATAAATGGTGCTAACTCTTTTTAACCTATTAGTCATCAAAGATTCTGTAACAAGATCTTAGTTCACACTCTTACTGAACAGGTCAGAAAAAAAGAAGTTTTTATCTTTGCATGAAAATTTGGGGTTTTCAAGGATAAAGTGCAGCAAGAACTTTTATCACATTGTATAAAATACACAGAGTGTTGAGACTGATGTGCTTTTGATAACACTCTGGGTTACATTTCTGGATATAAGACTATTAATTTAAATGAAAAAGCTTCACTTTTGCATAGTATTAATTCAGACTTCAAAGCAGATTTGCTTGTATTTATTGGATGTACATGAGGTGTGTGGTATTTTGTCCGTGTGCAAAAAACAACCTTATATTTACAATGGGAATAATGCTGTATTGTCTAAAAAAAGAAAATCATCACCAAAACCAAGCTCAAATTCCCCAAGACAAATTAAATTCTGCATATGACTGCTGAAAAAAAACGTGATATTGACCTGAAATGACACCCAAGTCTGCCTCAGCTTGGAGCTGTGGTGCATTTTTCTCCAGGTGAAGCCTTTGCTGGGTTTAATATTGCACTTGCTCAGAAAGTCTTGTCACTACTGCCTGCCTTCCTATCTATCTTGTAAATTATTGCTGATGTTAAGCACTTCTGCTTAATCAGATCAGGTTAAAAATACAGACTGCACCCCATCCAGCCCACTGATAAACACTGAAATGTCAAGGGGAGTGTTCAGGGATGAGCGGGGGAACGGAGTGAGCACACTGATTAATCAGAATAGATTTACCTGGGCTGCCTGTACTTACCCAGCCTGGATATTTCCTGAGAACACCCACGTGGACTTGCTTATTTTGTGAGCAGAGCATTCTGAGCTGCTCTCCTGGGCAGTCTGTCAGCTCACACCTGCAGCTGTGCTGCTGAAGGAATACAGGCTTGGACTTTTTCCTTCACAAGAGCACTTTAGTGTATTGAATAGGTTAAAAGCTCTAAGGAGCTTTTAAGAAAGCATTAAGAGAAATAAAACCAAGAGCTGGGCTACATTCTAATGAGTTTTCTAAAAGTTAGTGCCCCAGCTGCCAAAAGGATTTTTGTCTTTCGCCTCAGGTTTGCAGAGATTTCAGGGATGGTTTGTTCTCCCCTGGCCCAGATGTGTTTTGCAGCTGCAGAGGGAACTTCAGTTTGGGATGTCTGATGTGCAAGGAGCTCGGTGAGGGGACACCAAGAACCTCCTCCAGCCTTGCTTTGCATGGCAGGCCAAAGGTGAGGGGTAAAACCCAACACCTGGGGGGGCAAGTGGTGGAAATAAAACCAGATGAAACAAATGAAGGCAGGATCTGTGCTGTCAAAAGTGGCTCAGAGAAGATGAATAATAAAAATAAAATAGCCAGGTAGTTTAGAGGGAAGAAGACAGACAGGTAAAATCCCTTGGGATCCCTTTTATCTGATTTTAAGTGGTGTGTCAGCACCCCAAACATATTCCAAGATCACAACAGGAGTCCCCAATTCCCTCGGTGTGTTCCTCTTTGCACAACTGTCACACAGGCTCCAAATTGTGCACTGTTGGTCAGAGGAGGACTCAAAGGTGCTGAGCTGCTACATGCCAAAAAATCAACTTTCCTAAACAATATTCCTGACAAATACTTAATGGAGGTAAGAAGTTTGCCTGCTGATTCACGTCACAACTGAAAAAAACCAAAAAATAATTGAGAGAAGGACCTACCAAAATAACTGGATAACCTGATACCAGGTCTAGGTTTGTTGGGGGTTTTTTGTGGTTTTTTTTTGTTGTTTGTTTTTTCCTAGTTTATCTGCATTCTGTAAGTTGTCACAAGTTTTTATACTGTTTTTCATCCAAGGGTTTCCCATACATACCATTAGTCTGATGAAGTAATCTTATGGTAGCTTTGGATTCTTACAAATTAAAAGAACTCTGGTACTCCAAGCAGAGCTGTGAATAATCTGAGCAATGCTATCTAAAGGCCAAAGCATTTTCTTAAATTTCCAATTAAATCAAGCCAGAAGGAGGAAAAAGTCAAGTGTTCAGGTCCAGTATTGGTCACCATTTTTCAGCACCAGTGCAGTGGATTTCTGATTAGCAGACTGCACTAATTTCTTCAAACTCTATTTTAGTCACTGACATGTTGATCATTTATTAATATGGTAATTGTTCAAAAGGCACTGACAGGGAACAAGAAAAATCAAGAAACATTAATCACACACCCACTGAGGCACAGGCTGGTTCTTATCTAGGTCAGGAGATATGGGGAGCAGCCAGGAGTTAGGGGAGCTGGAGGAGGGAGGAAGAGGAGGAAGAGGAGGAAGGGGAGGAAGCAGGAGGAAGCAGGACAAAGAGGAGGAAGCAGGGGCAAGCAGGAGGAAGAGGAGGAATAAGAGGAAGCAGGACAAATGCAAAAGTGCCCATGGGGAAGGGGAGATTCCCTGGGAATCTGGATCTCTACCCAAGGTGCAGGGGAGATTCCCTGGGAACCTTGATCTCTACCCTGCTCTACCAGGGTGGCATCAGCCCAGGGCTGGTTGTATTTCATATTTTAGCATAATTTCCATTTTTTCCCCTACTCCTCAGCTTCCCCTGCAGGCCCTTTTGCTGATCTTTCTGTCTCTCTGTGGACCTGAGAGCTCAAGGCATCCACAGCATCACACATCAGTGCTGGGCACAGCTTTAGTGACCTGAACTCTTTGACATCTCTTGAGAGAACAGGTAAAATGAATCCTTGCTCTCTCTGTCTCTGCAAATATGCCTCCACACTTCTATCACCACCAGTGGTGGTGTTACTCTTTCATTTCAGCCTAACAGGCCACGCTGATAAATCATAGGATAATTTAGGTCGGAAAAGCCCTTTAAAATAATGAAGAAATTGTTCAAATTCACCCTGACCCACCTGGGGTGGTGGAGTTTTTCTTTCTCTGCCATTATCCTTTACCATTAAATAGATAGGGCATTATAAATCTGTTTGAAAATGCACAACCAGAAGCAGAAATGTCCCCAGGCCAGTGCACTACTCCTGGGAAAAGCCATCCTGAACTGTTTGCTGAGGGCTCCTGTGCTTGCCAGGGTGGCCTGTGGCAGAAATGGAGTGGAGGAGATGCTGAGGGCAAAGCTGGACTTCTGCTCCAGAGACACCAAGTCATTATAAACACATTTAAACATGTTCTTAATCATTTTGTAAAATCCTCAGCAAATATTTGATATACAGAACTAGATATGAACCATTTTACTTGTTACTCTATACATTAGAGCTTCAGAATGTTCAGACTCTCCCCTACATATCATTTTTAATTACCATCATAACTGAGGAAAAAAACCCTCAAATCTGGAAATATCTTTGGCTTGAAGTATGCTTAGATAACAGGTTGTACAAATAAAAAAGGTGATGTGGCAATTGCACCTCAGGTAAAGATGAGTATTCTATCTTAAATTTTAATGAATCGAATTACAGAGAAATCCTTCTTCATTTCAGAAATAATAATTTAGCTATTTCAAACTTTCAAAATGTGGCTGTTCCTTTGAGATATTTAACCTGAGCTGCCCATGTGAAATGAGCAATTACTTTTTTTAGATAGCATTTCCTTTGACTACTATTCCCTGGCCTTTTTAGTCAGAATCTTTCAAGTATTTTTAATTAAACAGAAAAACCCTTGGTAATGCTCGGCAAATTAAGGTCCTAGTGGCTTGTTTAATTTAGTCTGAGACTATTTGCTCAAGATAAATAAAAATAGCACAGATTATTAAAACACAGGAGGAGACATGAGGGAAAGCAACCAACAAAAAGGGATGTGCAATGTCTCTGAACTTTAATAAGAAATATTTTGTTGATAAGGACGCTGTACTAATCCAGGAGGAATAAAGGTGCTCTAGAATAAAAACTCTGCTACTTCTGAATGCTGACTTGTGCCTGTGCAAACTCTGCACAATGTGAGTCCTGGATTAATCTGTGCCTGGGCAGCTGATTTTGGTAGGATGGGGAAAGAGGAGTCACCCTCATGGACTGGAAATCAGGTCATGGGCTTGTCCCAGGTTTCACCAGCACAAGGGACAAATAAAACACAAATAAAGTATTTTATCTTCGTGCAGACCCTGCTGCAATCTAAAGTGGGGAACTGACCTGTTCTTCTCCTCCCTAATAGAAGCAAAATTAGAAAAGTATGTCCAGGTATTTCCCAGGGAGGGGAGGGACTCAGAGTGGTCTGTTTGATGGAAAATAACCAGGCACAGAAGGGCTCTGACAAAGTGGGGCAAGTCCATCCTCCAGCCTGGCTGCTGAGGGAACAAGGAGAGCCTCAGACAAGGGGATGGAGATGGAAGCCTGGAAAGAAATGGAGCCACAAGGGTCAAGAGGAAAATGGTGTGGGGGAACAGAGACTGTTCTCAGAGGTGCAGCAGCAGCACCACGGCTGGAGGCAATGGACACCTCTTAAAGCAAGGAAAACTGCTCAGAGCCTGGGGGAAAACTCTTCCCAGTGCAAGTGGTTAAACACGGACCACAGCCCAGAGAGGCTGGGGAACCTCCAGCCCTTGAAATGCTGAAAGCTTGGCCAGAGGAGCAGCTGAGCTACCGGGCTGAGCTTCAGAATGGATCTGACTTCAAAGCTGGCTCTGTTCTGGGCTGGGGGACTGGAGCAGATGTCCTCAGGATGCCCATTCCAGCCTGGATTTTCCTGTGGTTCTGTGATGCAGACCTGAAAGGGCTGCTCTGGAGCTGGGGATTGTCTCCAGGTCCTGGCTGAGCACCAGGGCTGCCTAAGGACAAAGCCTGTCCTGAACCACACAGGGATGAAAGCTGGAGAGGGAGGCAGCAGCAGCAGCTCAAAGCCAGGCTCAGACCAAGGTCTGCCCATAACAGCACAACTCTCCAGTGCTGAACCCCATCAAACACCCTAAAGCCCAGCTGGTTTAATTGATGAGAAAGTTCACACAGTGCTTCACAAAAATGGGATAATGAAGACAATCAGAGCAGTGGAATAAATTCCTCATGACCACCCACACCAGCACTCCTTAAAAAACATGAAGTGCCATATGTATTAAAATTAATCATGTTGCACATATCTAAATTTGCCTGTTATTTGCTTTAAGGCCACAAGGTATTTTAAGAAAAAAACTTGATCAAAATAATTTCTATGCTAGAAATACCTGTTCTATCCAAGAATTACCAGAAGGAGCTGAGAAGAAAGGACAGCTGTGGGGAAAGCTGAGGAGAGGTGCAGGCAGTGCATCCATAATCTGGACCCAAGTCTTGGTTTGGACTCTTTAGTTGAAGCTCATCCCCACCAGATGAGACACTTTTAAATGTAAACCTACATTTTCCATGCATAGCTTTCTGAAATGCTCCAGAATTTAAATAATAATAATAAAAAAGTCAATAAAATATTCCTAGAATTCTGAGGGGTTTTAGTTGATTTTAAGCGGCGTAATGTGCAGAAAGTTTTTACATTTTCTTATGGTACCCTGGTGGATTGACAACCATGGGGAGGAGGAGAAGAAGAGGAGAAAAAAGCCAAAAAGATAATAAGCTGAATGATTAAGTTGTACAAGGCTTCAGAGGGACTGTTTCTATAAATAGGCTTTTAGTAAAAGTCTAACCTTTCGAAATTTTATATTCATAAAAAAAAAAAAAGAAGAAAATGTTACCAAAATCTAATTAGGAAGGGTTATAACCTGATATCTGTGAAAACCAAAATAGAATAATGCCACGAGAGAAAGAACCTCCAGAGATGTATTTTGAAGAGTTACTCTCAGAAACGTTAAAAAGTAAAGCTAAGATTAAAGCTGAATAAAATATTCATAGTGAAACTAAATGGCCAAAAAAAAAAATAAGTTAGGAAGGTGTGTACCCCCATCTTAGGCACTGGTTTCCAGACCAGGTTTTATTTACTGACTCATTCTCCCTCATCTTTGCATAAAAGTTGCCCTCTGTAAAAAAACATAACAAAGAACATTTTCCCAACGTCAATATCATGCCCTGATCTTCTCACTACAACCACCAGCAGTAAAACAGGAAAATGGAAGAGATTCATATCCCAGTGAATTTATTTTTCTGATCTTCAACACTTCAGCCATTTGTCTCTGTCAATATTAAGTTAAATGAAGTCTGCACTGGAACCAGTAAAGATTTCAGTCTGTATTTTTTTTTTTTTTTCAGTTTTCAGGAAAACAATCCTACAACTTTTAACTTTTTTTTCCCCAAATACACTTGCGCAAATATTTTCCCTTCTTAAAGAAATCCACTTCAGCCATATTTCTATAAGAAGCATTTAGGAAAGAAAACCAACCCTGTGGAATTTCCACTGGACTGGTATTAGAATATTCTCAACTGGCATGAAACTCTTCTGTCTCCCAGGGTCTCACTGTGTGGTTGCTCCTCAGATTTGACTCTGCTGATTCCCCAGCTGGGGCTGGAGCTGGGGCCAACTTCTTTTCTGGATTTTTACCCAGGCAGGGCACCTCAGCACAATCTAGAAGCAAGCTGTCACCTGCCAGTGCTCTCTCCTCAAGGGAAAATACTGGCTCCTGCAGCTTTTTCCAGCTATCAGGGAATATAATGAGAAACTAGCAGATGGAATGAGTGTGTCACCTAATTTTAGCGTTAATATTATGCAAGTGAATAATGCTGGCCGTGGTGTGCTGAGGAACACAGTCACAGTCCAAAGACGGGACTGTTTAAAAAGCGTGGCAAGTGAAAGATAGCACTGTCACAGCTGCTCCCAGGTCAGATAAACTGATTTATTTACTCAAAATGAATGGGGGTTTGTCACACTTCTGCATAGTTCCTGCAGCACATCAGCCACGCAGTGATTGCAGCATTTCAGAGTGGAAATTGGATGCCAGGGCTATTAAAAAAGGCACAGGAGCCCACACACAGTGATCAAAGCTTGAGGCATGAGGTACCCAGACCCTGTCGTGGCTGTGTTTGTGCACACAGGGAGCCTGGGTTTCACTCCTCTCACAGGAATAACTTCTTGCTTCTCACCAAGTGCTGGAAAGGAAAAACTGCAACAGCAATTAAACGAAAAAAATCACTTAAATATACTAAAATTGAGGATCAAGCATCCTATATTCCTCTCAAGAGCAGAATGGCCAGTTGAGCAGTATGAGAGGGATCATTCGGGAACGTTCACCTGTGCTATCCCCCTGTGAAAAGTTCCCAGCTGCACCTTTGCCATGTGCCTGGAGCCATGCAGGAGTAACTGCAGCCTGGTGACCACTCTTTGACCAGGTTCCCCTGCCAGCTGCTCTGTCATCTCTTTCCCAGGGCCTTTTAATGAGCTGCTCAGGACAGGCATTAACACCCTGAATCTGCTGGTCAGGGACTGCAAAGGTGCCAAGTCTGAGCTCAGCTGCATCTTCTGCTGGAGCCAGAGCCCAGCTCAGGGAGGAGCTGATTTATTGACACAGATCAGGAAATTCCCTTCACAGTCTGGGCCATCTCAGCTGGGACAACCACACAGAGAAATGGAAATGTGCCTGAGCAGGACGCCTCTAAATCCCAGAGGTATTTAAATTCTAAACCACAAGGCTCTGACAGCTGATGCTGCCCCCAGTTCCTTTCTCTGCTTCCAGGATCTAGGTGCTGAGGTAGAGGCAGCAGACTTTCAATGCCCTGCAGCATCCCACCCTAGAATTATTTATTCTTTTTCTGCTGTGAGAGAGGATTAGGAGAAAAGCAAAGCAGGCTCAAACTTTAAAGGAAAGCTTTATTAACTAAACTACAAGAGGGAAAAAATAAGAAGTAGACTAAAACTTTCAAAACACTTTTCTTCTCCCCACACACCCTCACTGCTTGTGATCAAGCTTGGCCCAAGTATTCGGGGACAAGTTTTTATTCCCCCACAATACTGCATGTCCAAGGCAACCAAAACTGATGCACTTGGTTCCAAAGTCCTCTGATACCTCAGAGGAACATTCAAGAAATCCTGAAGTGGTTTTATTTCTATTTATATTGCTTTTCTTCAGAAATTATGTTTCTCAGTTGCACACCAGATAATTTGGTTGGCCAGATACAGCCAGTCCATTTGTAACTAAAGATCCATTAAATGTTGAAACAGCTTCTCACTTCATTTGTCTTAGAAATGCTATCTCAATAAAATACTTAAATGCAGGACTGGGTATAATATCCCTCTGAACTTCTACTAAAATATATCAAAACCGGGTGATGCACTTTTTGCCATCACTGTTTTGATTGGTTTCTGGTCTCTTGGATGCTAATTCTGCATTCTTCTCATGTTTTTACCTGCATTTGTGGATCTGCAGCTGAGATATTGCAGTGATTTCTCTTTCCTTCTGTGACACGATGAGGAAAACAAAGGAGTCCTACAATTTTTAATCAGAAATTGGACCTCCAACAATCAGTTCCTATTTCCTTTTACATTCCAATTTACGTTTCACTTTCAATGATGGAGGCTTACAATGAGCTGGTTTCACATAAGCATGCAGATATCTTGGAGAGACTTCTGTAAGGCAGAGTAAAAAACTCCTGGATTAGGGAAAGAGCTCTGCCTTGTTACTGCTCTATTGGTGCATTCTGCCTGTGTGCAAAAAAACAAATGAACTCGCCACCTTCTCATTGTTAAAGGCACTTAAGCACAAAAGAAACCAATTAAAAATGGAAAGAGTGGCACTTTTTATACCCTTCAGAAGCATTTTCATGAGCTGCACAGTGACTCATGTTTTACAGCACTGGGTAGCTCGATATATGTATTTTTAATGATTTGGAAAGGGCTCATAAAGCAGTGTCCCCATCTTGAAATCGTTCATGACTGCGTGTAAAAGGAAGCAGAATCCATTATTTCCAAGGGACTGTAAAAAATAAAACAAAACAAAAAAAACCCACAACCTGGCTTAGAAGTATCTGTAAAGTATCTGCATTGTTGTCAGTAAAGCCAGAAATTTTTATTGCGATTCCAAGCCGGGTGTATTATTGTGGGAGATACGTTGTTTTTAATACTCCTGACACACAGACGCCCACGAGAGCACTGAATTCACCTGGAAACAGCAGATTTGCGTGGGGGTCTCGGTCACGAGTGGAAGTTTAATGGATTCATAAATCAGACGGGCTGTGGGAGCGGTCCAGAGGCAGATGCGACCTGAGTCACCACCACGGGCTCCGCCCACGCTGTTAATGAGGCTCTGTTAATGATGAGGGGTTTAAACTCCAGCACCGCACTCTTTATCTGAGCGTGGGACTCCTGAGGCTGTCCTGNCCAAACCGGGCAAGGACATCTCAAACCCGGGCAGGGACATCAATACCCCGCAGGGACATTCCAAACGGGCAGGGATATCCCGGACCCGCAGGACAGGGATGATGAGAGCAGCCTTCCCAAACACAGATGGGCATCTCCTGGCTCTTGTCCCCGGCTCGGCTCCGTGCCCGAGCCCACCTGAGGATCTGCCGAGGCTTGTAAAGCTCTTTGTGCTGTTTATTTACCTGTCGGACAAACGGCGCCTCTTTTAATTATCAATCATCAGCCGCTCCGAGCTCCAGCAAAGGAATTAAATATTTCCCCCACCTGGCTGCTGCCTCCCCTCAGGTAGCTGTGGATTGTTTGCCAAACAGATGGGATAAAGGAGAAGCTGACAGGGAAAGCAGCAGGAAAACTGTTCCCTGGATCCCCTTGGCTTGTTCCAGCCTCGGAATCTCAGATCCTGTGTCCGGATGAGCACCAGCAAAGAGTTGAGTCCTAACAATCTCCTCTCTTCTGTAATTTGTGCCAACTCCACCATTTTCCTCAAGGAGTTCAAGCATCCCGGCATTAAAACCATGTTATGGTTTCATAAAAAACAACCTTGCAGACGCTTCCAGAGGAACAGGAAAAATAATCTCCATGTCCCGTTTTTGAAGGTGTTTAAAGGAGGTATTAATGCATCATTCACTGATATATTGGATCACAGTATGAAACAGCAAATTAGTTCTGTATCAGAAAATGCTTCAGCTCAGATTAATCCCCTTTTTGTGCAATGTTTACCAAGAAACGTTTAGATCTTTGGAAATATTTGTACTTTGTTTAGACATAGCAGATCATTAGTTACTTATTAGTCAACAGTGGGAAGAGGAACTGTAAGAAATATCATGTTGTTACCCAGAGAGAATGCAATGGAAAAACAAATCAGTTTTGTTGAGATTATTTTCATATGTTTTACCANGGCAGGGACATCCCAGAGCCCGGCAGGGACATCCCAGAGCCCGGCAGGGGCATCCCAGGGCCCGGCAGGGACATCCCGGAGCCCGGCAGGGGCATCCCAGAGCCCGACAGGGACATCCCGGACCCGGGCAGGAGCATCCCAGAGCCGGGCAGGGGCATCCCAGAGCCCGGCAGGGGCATCCCAGAGCCCGGCAGGGACATCCCGGNCTGGATCCCCTTGGCTTGTTCCAGCCTCGGAATCTCAGATCCTGTGTCCGGATGAGCACCAGCAAAGAGTTTAGTCCTAACAATCTCCTCTCTTCTGTAATTTGTGCCAGCCAACTCCACCATTTTCCTCAAGGAGTTCAAGCATCCCGGCATTAAAACCATGTTATGGTTTCATAAAAAACAACCTTGCAGACGCTTCCAGAGGAACAGGAAAAATAATCTCCATGTCCCGTTTTTGAAGGTGTTTAAAGGAGGTATTAATGCATCATTCACTGATATATTGGATCACAGTATGAAACAGCAAATTAGTTCTGTATCAGAAAATGCTTCAGCTCAGATTAATCCCCTTTTTGTGCAATGTTTACCAAGAAACGTTTAGATCTTTGGAAATATTTGTACTTTGTTTAGACATAGCAGATCATTAGTTACTTATTAGTCAACAGTGGGAAGAGGAACTGTAAGAAATATCATGTTGTTACCCAGAGAGAATGCAATGGAAAAACAAATCAGTTTTGTTGAGATTATTTTCATATGTTTTACCATTTATTTTGCATAACTTTATCTTTTTACCTCTTCTATTCCTCAGATGTTAAGATAATGAATAAAAATAATAATGTGCTCTCTAAGCCCAGCAAAGGTTCCATAGATCATTTTTTCCTCCAAATCAGTTAAGACACAAAATTGTGCCACTGAAGGGCAGCCAGTGAAGGATTATTTATTATTAGATTAAAGCACAGGCAAGTTCATCTGTGCCTGATGTAAAAACAAGAAACACTTTAAAGCTCTTAAATTTCAAAGAGAGAAATGGGTGAACACATTCACAGGCAGAGAAGGGGAATATATTCATTGTATAGGACAGATCTTAAAAAAAAGGGAGTCATAAGTCAACCAAAGCCTTCTTACAGACACTGGGAAACCACTCAGAGCACCAGATTCTGCAATTTTGGACAGGATCTTACTATTTAAGGAAAGTAAAGCCCAGATTTCCACCAAGAGCAACATTTTGTGCTCCACAGGAATAATTGATCCACACACCACTGTAGTAAAAGAAAGGATCACAGAAAAAAAAGAAAATTAAAAAAAAAAAAGGGGAGGGGAATAAAACAAGAACAAAAGCTTCTAAAAGTTCTCTGAGAAGCTTATCAGCTACATAAATGAACTGTGCATTGAGCAGAATTTCCCCCAGCCTGTCTGTACTTGTCTTCCTTAAGACCTCTAATAAGCAGCTTAATATTTTGCAGATTTTTTTCCCTTTCTGTTCCAAGTCCCTCCAGAATCTATCCAGACCTTTAGCATGATGCTGCCATAGATAATTTTAACTGTGTTTTCCATGGCTTTCCCTGCTATCCAAGTGTAATATTCTGCAACTGCTGCTGCAGAACGAGTTTTCTTTATTCCTGGGCATCACCTGTCTCAGAGTGAAGAACTGCCTGATTTCAGAGGTTTCTTTGCATTCTCTCCACCCTCTGCATTTCATTTTCTCTGAAGTGCTGCCCCTGCCTCCTACACAGAAGGCTGCCTCCAACTCTGCATCCAAACCCTGAAATTTCCACACCATCTTTCAGAAATGCAGTTGTAAGTAAAGGATAGCTGGTAAGGAAGTGAATGTTTTATTATTCCTACCATAAATGGGCTTGCCACTAAGTAAAAGCTCATTTGGCTTTAATATTTCAATGCCTCATTTTCTCCATCTCAAACCAGGGTGCAGGAAGGGCAATAACTCGTGGTTCAGAAATAAATTAAGGTTAACACTAATCCACACCAACACTGTGAAACATTATGCCCAGGTCTTAAATACAGAATTTTTTCTTTCATATATAATGATGATACCCAGCTCTTAGTCAGGTTTTCCACCTGCAGAGTTCAAAGTGATTTATAGAAAAGCAAATAACAGCTGAGGCTAACTTGGTTAGTTTGCTTAAAGGGAAGAAGTTGACATTAAAATGCCAGAGTAAGATATAAATTGGAACTCTGCCACCAAATTTCCACACTTTTCCAGAAGTGTTATCAGTGTGACCAGGATTTGAAACCAGCTCCAGAAACCAGCTTTCTGTGCCTAGAGAGGGCATTACTAGCAGAGGAAACCATTTACAAGTGCACTTCTTACAAACAATTTGGTGAATTTGCCCTTCCAGCCCTGAAATTCGTTCTCCCTCCATCCCAGGGGCAGCACCAGCTGCTCATCTGCCACTCCTGCCCATCTGCCACTGGCCTCCAGACCAGGCAGCCTCTGCCACTGGAAGGGGAATTCTCTACATCACTGAGGTCAGACTCCCAACAATCCCACTAGAATCTCTTCAACTCCTTTTCCCTACTTATTTTCCCTTTTAAAAAAAAAAATTCTTTTAACCCACAGATGTAAATTGCCATCTCATTCTTGTACGAAATAAGAGAAGGAAAAAAGCAATTATTCTTTCTTTTACTCTTGCTGTTGAACTGTATTCTTCATTTCTCTCGAGTATTCTGAGCTGAACTCGGCAAGAAAGACTCAATATAAAGCAAATTTTCACACAGGGACAGAGCCTTCCTTGAAGGTGCAATTGTCATGCATAAATCAGTGGACTCATATCCAAGGTGCAGGGAAATTCAACTAGAGCTCTGCATATCTTCTTTTCAAAACTGAACTGGGCTCAGATGTGTTTTCCTGTGGTCTTTGCCTCATTGTCCCTAAATTTTCCTTCAGAAGCTTCTCTCTTATCTACATAACTTTGGTATGGTTAAATGATTAGACTGTAAAGCAACTTTTACTCTCCCATGCATTTACATCCCTCCTTTCACTTGTGAGATACTTTCTGCCCTTTCAAGCAGCATGTTTGAGGTGCTTGTGTCCAGCTGTTCTGGGAGACACCAGATGAGACATGAAAAAGCTAAAGAAAATATCTCTTTGAAAAGCACAGAAACACAGAAGGGAAATCAGACCCTTCCCAATAATGTCAATTAAAAAAAAATCTATTTTGGCAGTAACCTCTAGAAAAAGATTGTACCTCCATTTTTTGGTATTGTGCAGCCTAAACATACCTAATTATTAATTAGTAACTGTTCACTGAGTAGCATCAGTGTCATTTTTTTCTGTATACTTGTAGAAACTACCAAACTTGTTATTGAGTCCATGCACATCCTGAAGTATTACGAGATCATGATTATCCAATTTTCCCCCCATTTACTTTTAGCTTTATTCTAAGTGAATATTTTTAGGCTAATCAGTATCTGTTAAATCAAAGGAGCAATTCCCTCTCTCATCAGCTCCTGCAATCCTTCCCTTTCAGCAGTTACTGTGCTTGTCAGAAGAACCACCTATATTTAATATCAGCTCAGGAATGTTTGTCATTTGAGGACAGAACAGGCCAAGAAACTTTTTCTTAATGCATGCAGCATTTAGCAACAAGACAGCAGAACAACCTCAAATCAAAATACATTCATTTCTTTTACTTGATAGTTTTTCATCTATAAACCTCTGCAAACAAAGGAGCTGCTGCTATAGTGTGTTTAAATAATGCCTGAAATTCAGAGGTGCAGAGATTTTATGGATAGAGTGATACATTTTTCATAAACACAAGAGAAGGTGCAGCCCTACAACTGTGAAAAATAAAATAAAATTTAAAAAAATCGTTGTTTGGAAGCTGATTTGTGAGGGCTTTGGGCACAGTTAAACTCACAGTTAAACGATGAAAAGTGTCAGAGAATGGGGCTCTTGAGGGGCTGTTGGCCCCAGCTAACTGAGGAATCAGAGCTGTGAGACAGGGTGAATTACAGAATTGGTTCCTCCTCTCCACACTTTGACCTCTAAGGGTTTGTGCCAAAAAAAAACCCACAGAAAGGGAAGTACATTTGTTCCTGTGTGCTGTCTTGCAGCTGCTCAGTCTTCAAAGGCTGCCTGTAAACCATTATGATATTTACAGAAATAAATTATCCAAAGTTTCAGCATTGACCTGTCCCCACCCACAGCCCCTCAGTGCCACTGGGCTGGTGGCAGCTCTGACTGGAGAGATCATGAGATGAGCGGGGGTGCCAGTCCTGGGATAAATCTCCAGGTTTTGTGCTGAGCCGATGGAATTAATACAACAAATCCCAAGTGATGGATGTGAATGATCCAAGGAATCCCAGCCTGGAGCAATTGCCTGTGAATTTGCTGAGTGTTCCTGCCTGGGGAGACTCTGCAGAGCTGCAGGAGCTGTGGGCTGTAGCCACAGGCTCCTGGCACGGCTTCAGGTGAGCCTGCTCACCCTTCTGTACCTCAATTTCAGTCTTCACCTGGTCAAATTAATAAATTACTAACAAAAAATCGCCTTCCCAATTTAAAGCAATGAAAGCCTTTCTTGTATTTGGTCTTCATTTCCATAAATATTTTTAAGAACTGTTTCCCATTCCCTGGTTGACTTTGTACTCCATACGCTCGTTCCCATATTACCTTGTTTAATACTTGTTTTTAAATTAATTTATTAAACTTTTTTAGTATTGCGGGCTTCTTTCTTAGTCTGCTTAAAGACCAAGGTAATGGCAGTATAAACAGGAGCACTTTCAGAGCAAAATCAAAATCTAAATGCCTTCCATTTTCCCCTTCATTAACCTCCTATGATAGAAAACTGCTGCTAAGCAGCACCAAATCACTTGGTGTGATTTATTGGTGGGACAGAAATGCACCTTTCCTGAGAACCTGTGTCATACAGAGCTTTCAAACTTTTAACCACTTCCTTAATACTGATCTGACTAAGGTAGCTCAAAGCCTTGCACCCACATATTTTATTTTGAAGGAAGTGACACGGAACAGCCAAATTCTGGATCCTGGGTATATTTATTTTCAGGTCTGAAAAAAAAAAGTTACTACAGGAGAAGTTTTATTTTAAAAAGAGTAAATTTCAAATAAACTATTAGAAATTATTCCTAATTAATTTCCGTCTCTCAGATTGGAAAAAATTACAGAGGAAAAAATACTGACTTTGTTCTGTTAGCATGATGGACAAAATCAAATATTTAATGCAGGCCTTTCATAGACTGTAAGAAATTAGAGATGAAAGACTATTAATTAAGTCCAAATTTGCAACAGCCTGAAAATTGGAGGTTCCTCTGTTTGTTTTGTACTGGAGCCCCTCTCTGCAGGCCCAAAGGAGCTGAGGGGGATTTAAGTCTCTGTTTGAATACAAATGTCATTAGAAGCAGAATTCCCCATTCAGAACATGCAGGCAGAGGGTTCCAGGGGCCTAAAGCATGCCCTCACCAGAGCTCCAGGTGCATTTTTAAAGCCCCCTTGTGAAACTGGCTTTCAGCACTTTTGTCAGTTCCATTTTCTGACTTTAAATGTGTTCCTGTAGGTTATTAAAGATGTCTGTGTTTATTTTGGGCTAAGCTTTGCAACATTCCTTGACTTGCTGGGCAAATCATCACAGCTCACTTGACACCACTTCTGTGGCCTATGTGATCATGGTTTGGGGCTCTCCCTAAAACCATTTTTTCCATTCAACCCTTCCCTGATTTTATGATAATATTCCTTACCCAGTGGATTTATTAAAGTATCAAGATCTTTATAATTAGCATTATTGGCAAGGGGAAAGGATTTCTTCTAATTAAGTCAAAGCTAAGCTAATAAAACCAATCATCCTGTGTACTTACGTAAAATTTTAATTTCATGTCCATCAGTGTTTAGTTCCCTTATGAAGTCCCCAGTGAGCTAATAACCTTTTTGTGTGCTCTTTCTTCTAGAGAAGAAAGAAACATCCATCCTCCTTGGGGTTACTTTTAAATGCTCACACTGAAAGCCCATATTTCCACATGGGCTATTGCTTTATTGGGCTGTTCAGTGGCAACTCTTTATTGAGCCCTCCTGGCTCTGAAAACATCAGCAAAACTTGCTCTAAAGGAAGTTTTAAACTTAAAAAAACCCCTTTAAACTTTAAATTTAAAAATCCTGCCAAGTGCTGAAGGATCAGACCTTCGGCCCCTGAACCCAGCACACTTCCCAGTGAGGTTTGTTCTCTCACTTTCTTGGCTGTGCCAGCACCCAGAGCCAAAACTGTGCATTTTATGCACAATTGTGCATTTTAATCAAGCTCAAAACAGCCTCAGAGCTTAAGCTGATGGAAATGAAATGGTGTCTGGTGTGTGACTGTCCCAAGGAGCATCTCCAGGCTTCACTTAGAGTCAAGGTCTCTTCTCTGCCCTGACAGATGCTGTTTCTCCTCTAAAAAATACAACACAAACTATGCGGGGAGCCTGGTAAAAGGACAACTTCCCAGTGCTCGTGGGCCTTAAGATTGTCCCCTCCAAGTTTCATAGTTATGGAGCAGAATAAACCCCATGAATTTACCTTCTCACCCAACATTTTATACTTTAGTGAGCTAAAGCCACACGTGCAGTGGCTGTGTGGGGTGGGCAATAATCAGCAAAAGATTTGCACACAGATTGTCAACCCAGGAGAACCTTTCTGTGGGGAAGATGCCTTCTTTCCCAATTATTCACCCTCAGAAACACTTGGCTGTGAGGTGCTGCTGTCCTCACACAGGGAGCACATCCCCTTTGCAGTGGGAATTTGTAACAGGATTTGGAATTTGCTCTGCCAGAATGGAGAGAAGTTTGTCAGCTCAGCGTGTGAAGCTCTTCTATTTGAGTTGATGCTTCAGCAAGCACAGTCAATAACAGATTTTTAGAGGGCTTGTAGATAATTAGATTAATGAGTTGACTCTCCTCAAACACACGATTTGCAGTAAGCCTTTCTGCTCACCCCTTTATTGACTGGCACAGTAATAATGTCTATTGAACTTCACTCAACCATCAGGTAATACAAACATATTTTTGCCCTTGGAGGCAGTCAGGAAGGCCAGGCACACTGTCACCGCAGTACATATATTTTCTGAGACAATTAGCAACCTCAAGGTGGGTTAATCAGGAGGAAATAGGGGCTAAGTAAGTATTAAATAATCTCTTGCTACAATAGAGTTCCCAGAGGTAAGATGACCACGTTGGAATTGTTTTGTAGGGATTTTTTAGGATACTCTTTGTCTTTCTATTGCAGTGAGATGTCAGTCAATCCTCAGGGTAAAAATCCTGTCCCTCTGAAGAACTAGAGAAGCAACAGAGTTAGAAACGGTAAGTGCTTTTTTCAAATCCTCTTGTTCATCTCATCCCCACCCCTCAGCTGGAATTCAGGATTTTAGCATGGAAACCTCTGCCAGTGTCCTTTGGTGGTTCCCAGTTAGCAGCTAGGAGAAGGAAACCTCATGAACAAAACCACTGTGAGTAGAAAACTGTAGAAGTAGCAGGATGGTAGTTGAAGCCTTGGAAGAAGGAAGAAAAGAGGATGCAAATATCTCCGTCCAAACTGAGCCAAAGGTGATGTTTTCTTCCTTTTCACCAATCAAAGTGAATGGAAAAAAATGTTACAACGTTGGCTAAGCAAGTCCTTTCTGGGACCTTGCTATGGTGAGAAATGAAAAAAGCCACACAGAAATGCAGCTGGAGCCCCTAAGAAGACAATCAGCACCTGCAAGGCAGAGGGGACAGTGTCTTCACAGCCTGAGAACTATAAATGCAACAGGAAAATTAAAATTACTCACTGAGGAGGTCTAAGCTGAACACGTAGGGGGAACTTCACTGATGCAGCAGAAGGGAAAATGATCAAACAAAGGCTGCAAGTGACAGAGCTCTGAAGTGCAGAAATCCAAGGAATTGACAAGGAAGTCAGGCAAAGCACAAACCCCCGCACAGGAAACCTGCGGCACAGTTGGCTACCAAAGGGGTTAATGACAACGCTGCCTCCTTCCAGCAGCTTTTGCAAAGCTGCAAGGCAAAAAGCATCTGCTTTAGTGCTGTAAAGCAGCAGAGAGAGCCAGGCTGCAGAGAGCACCACTGGGGTGGGGAGCGCTCATTTCTGAGCAAACCAATTAAACAGAGACACTGCTCTGCAAGGAAGGTGACACATCTGGTGAAAAGCAGCAGAGGTTCCTGCAAGTGATCAGGAGTGCAAGAGCAGAGAGTGGCCTGTCTGTGTCATGGTTTGGATGCTGGGGAATGTGCCAGGGTGGTGGAGATGCCTCAGGCAAGAGAAGGCAAACAGCCGGAGCACCGAGGGTGAGCTCGTCCTGAAACTTGGGAAAGAAATGCTTATTGAGGTTGTGTAAAATATGGTGGCTGCCATGGGGAGGAAAAGGGTTCATTAGAACCCTTGGAGTTCATTAGAAAAGCAGGGGAATAGAACTTCCCATGCAGAGAGTAAGGATGGATTCTGAGAGCAGGCAGAGATCAGAGCTGAAGGGATCTCTGTGGTCCCTGAACCCCTCAACTCCCCTGCTAATAAAGAAAAAGAACCTGATTGTTTACTTACACACCCAGCTGGATCTGTGTCAGGAACAGAGGAACACGTCCTGCTGCCTCCAAAGGCAAAGAATTCTGAGAGAGAATGAAAATACCTAAAAGCTGCACACCACCGGGGTTATGGATGGTGTCCCCAAAAATAATTTTAAAAAATATATCAAGGATTATATCCATAATATTTTAAAAATAATTTTAAAATAATTAAATAATTTTAAAAATATCAGATTCATAGTAACTATTTTGAGCGATGCTTGGTGCCCCAGGCACCCCAGAAAACAACGTGGCAAGTGGTGTAAGAACAGGCAGGAGACAAGTACTCCAATAATGTAAAGTTGGGAAGAGCAGCTTTGGGAAATGCCAGAGCTGTTAAGCTTCAGCAGAGATGGAAATTTCTCCTGACAGTTTTCCAAGTGCTCTGAAGGCAGCAGTGCAGCCCCTGATGAGAGCTGATAGCAGCCCCAGGGCCGTGCTGAGCTGGGGTCGGTGCCAGCAGCTTGCCCTGGCTGACCCATGGGCACAGCAGGAGCACATGTCACCTCCAGTCCTGGCACTGGGCAGGGCTGTCCCAGCAGGGCTGCAGGAGCTGGGCCCTGCAGCAGACAGGCTGAGGCAGCAGCACTGAGCTCCAGGCACTGCCTGGCCTGGCAGGGGACAGGCAGGGCTCTGGCAGAGCACTGGGGGCTCACAGAGGCACGGGATGGTTTGGGCTGGAAGGGACCTTAAAGCCCATCCAGTGCCACCCCCTGCCATGGCAGGGACACCTTCCACCATCCCAGAGTGCTCCAAACCCTGTCCAGCCTGGCCTTGGACACTGCCAGGGATCCAGGGACAGCCACAGCTTCTCTGGGAACCTGTGCCAGGGCCTGCCCACCCTCCCAGGGAACTATTCCTTCCTAACATCCAGTCCAGCACTGACACAGGACACTTCAAAATTAGGCAGCTGTGACCCTAAGTGGCAGCAGGAAAACTTACCCAAACTTACCTGATGCCTGCATAGAGTTGTTTCTCCTGACACACGTACAGGGTGTTGAGTGAGGTCACCTGCAGCCCCAGAGGTGGCCACAGAAGGTGCCAAATTGGGTTTTTCAGCAAGATCTGAGAGACACAAACGTGAGGAAGCAGGGACAGCTACAGTGCAGGTGTCACAGCCAAAGCAAACAGATTTATCTCCTGTCTCCAGTGCTGCTGATGCAGAACAGCCAAACAAGTGATGTCAGCAAGGATTTGCAGGCACCAACTTTCTGTACTTCACAAATGCTGGGTTTTATGAAGGCTATTGATGTGTTTTGCCTGAAGAAGAAGAAGATAAAGTGGACTGCACCTCCTGAAAGGCTGGAGCCCTGATCCAGGTGAAGGATGGCTGGCATGATGGAGGGATTTGTGCTGGGAAACAGCAATCAGTGACAACATGCACACTGCTTTAATGAGTGGCTGCTAATCAGCTTAAGAGACACCCAGAAGTTTAGTTTTGCCGCAGAGCTGTTGGGATGAGGACACATTCCACGTTGAAAATGCAGTTTCTTACCCTGTAAAACACAGATGACCTGCATCTCTGCTAAACAAACCCTCCTCCAGGTTTCCAAGGTATAGATTAAGCTGGGTTTTAATTATTATTCATTATTTACCCAGATAAGGCTTGTTATCTTGCTAACAGCATCCTCCCACGAGGAAAGCAGCACAGAATGATGCTGTGTAGGGTGATACCTGTGCAAGGCTCAAGGTCTGAACCTAAATCCATCCATGTCCACCACTGCAAGCCCTCGTGTTCTGTTTATGGGGAGGTTTTGCCCAATTCTCCAACAGCCCCAGGCATAAATATGACTGACAGTATAAGCAGGAGTATGAATACATGGCAGGATATTTTAATGCACACACACATCTGGTGTGTGTGCATTAAAAGCTCACATTAAAAGGCAAAGAGAAACCTCCTGCACAAACATCCCAATCAGCAGGGGAAATGCTGATAACCACAGTGGGGGATGGATCCTTCCCCAGAGCAGGGCATGAGTGACAACACGGGCACAGCTCAGGACACATCCCTGCCAAAAAAGGCACAATTTCCTATTTTTTGGGGGTTTAAGAATTTATAGGTGTTGTTTAATCACAAAATTGTGGTAAGAACCATAATGATGCCAAACGCTGTGGTATTTTTATCAGTATCAAGTCTTAATTAATATAAATTTAGGAATTTGACTCAGTTTTGCTCCCCAATTTGGAGATGGGCTCACAGATGTTATGGAAAAAAGTTACTTAGAATGTTAATCCTTCTATGCATTGCATAGATCTTGCTCATGAATCCAGAGCCAAAAGCCACTTAATTTCTTTTTCTGATTAAATTACTACTTAAGATACATGCCTGTTTTCTTATGTACATTACCTGGTTAATATTGATGAATTATAGTGTAAAAGATAAAAATATCTTTATAAAAATAATAGATAAAATAAGTGGGAGAAAATACAATAAGAATTCTTCCTGATAGTTTTGTAATCAATATTTAGAAAATTAAACAAGTATTTCTCAGTCATAAAAATATCTGTGGGGTGAGAAATCCAATGTCCAAATTCTAAAGCCAGAGGTTGTCTCCTAGTTGACAGTTTAATCACCAACCTATCCAGAGTAATGGATTTTTGACACGAAAAAATACGATAATTTTTCTCTAGCCTGATTTCCCACTGACTTGAGATTTAATTAGAGCATATATTTTAGAAAGACACAGACCTGATGTCTTCAAATAATTATTATTATTATTTTAAGCAATATCATCACTAACAATGAGAAAATGTTAGGAATCCATCTCTTCACCTTATTTCCAGTTCAATTATTTGGGTCAGACTTTCTACCAGGAGTTCCTGGTCCAAATTTGACTTTTGCTTTAGAGATGCCTCAGCCTCAGTGTAATATCAGATTATAGGACCTTCAGCCAGGTCCTACATATTAAAGGTTAAATATTCAGGGTTAAATATTAACCCCAAACACCTTTTTAAAATTTTTAATAATTTTTTTTTCAAGCCTGTGGCCAGGTAAGCCTCTCTCTGCCAGCGCTGAGGGAGGTGTCAATGTGTGGCGTGCCAAACGTGTGCTGTCTCTGGCAGGAAAGATTTTTGAAAGGCCTTCCTGCCAGCAATAACTGAGCTGAGATGCTGCTCAAGCTGCTCTGGAATGCAGGAGCTGCCCTATTACAGTGATTGCTCTGCCACTGGTCATTAACACTCACAGTAAATATTAATGTAGTCTACTTGGCCAACTTTCCAAGTAATTGATGCAGATTCTTTCTTGGGCGTTTCCAGCCTTATCACTCAGGGGACTTAATTTTCAGTACATAATCTATGCTGGATAATTCAGGACAAATTAATGTAGAGGAAATAAAAGCTGATTGCATGTTAACTGTTGGTAAAAACTCCAGAGGTACAGAAGCAGCACTCAGGAAGCCAAAATTTACAGCTCCTGCCAAAACCCATCTGGTGCTTTTGCTGCCCAGGAGGCAGAATCCTCTGGAGCACAGGATGTGTGTGCCCAGTCTGCCCCAGGGCTCCCCAGCTCTCTGTTCCTCAGGGTCTTCACTTTTGCAAACCTTTCCTTCTCCAGAGACACAGGAATGATCTGTTTTCAAAGCACCATTCAGGCTTTCTCTTTCAGCTACAAAATGTGCTGTTGTGAAAATGTCAGTATGGGAGCATTTAATTTTGTTCTTATGAAGTGAAATATTCCCTTTAAAACGCTCTGTTCCAATGGTCACATGAGAAATACTGGAGAAGTGGAACATGCTTGGTTCTATCAAATTTAATACACAAGAAAAAAAAAAAACAAACTAGAGATGCCTCTCTTCTAATGCAGAGGTACTCAGACAGGTGGTTCCATTCTGCAAATACTTGGTTCCTGGTCTTTTACTTTATTTTCTCTTCATTTCAGGCTTTGCCAGGTACTTTATAGGTTCAGATTTCTTGCTGCAGTCACACTGTACAACACTATTTTCTGATTTCAATTTTAGCCAACAGCTAGACAGACGAAAAGAAGCCAGCTTAACCATATCCTGAATGGCCTGGAGCTGGGAGCAGGGAATCATTACAGGACATCCATCCAGCCAGGGACAGGCAGAGCCATTTGCAAATAAGCAACCCAAATTCAGTCTGCACGGTGTGAGGGATGGAAAAAGTTTGCAGGATAATTTATTAGTGTCATTGTCTGCAGCTTTCCAGATGTTCTTGTCCTGGAGCATACACAGAGGAGAAGCTCCCAAATGCATCAATAAAATAGCTGAGAGATGTTTTTCTGCTAGGAGGCACGAAGATGGAAAAATTAAGGGTGTTCTTCCAGAAGTGATTTAAATTAATGAATGACTTCAGATCAAGGGCAGAGGGAGGGAAAAATGTCAGCACAATCCTTCCTGCTTGTATTGAGGTAGAGTAGGCCTCTAAGCAGTGCTGCATGTAAGGAAATAAAAGAGGCCTTCCCATGGGATGGGGATACTTCCCTGACTGCACAGAGAGTACCCCAGGGATAGTTCTGTAATGCTCAGTGCAAATAAATTCTCTCTAAGCTGATGATTTTCATGCAAACATTGTGTGAAATGCTGCCATGCATCCGGCATGACACAAATATTTTCCTTAGAACACACCACGTGAAAGAGGAAGGTGTTTTCCCTGGACTCATTTAAACAAATAATTGAACAAAGAATCAACTAAAAACCTGGCATTAAACTCCAATTTTTGGAGTTTAATGCCAGGAGAGTGGAAGGAAAGATGAGAGCTGCTTTCATCCTTCGAGCCCTTTCATGTCCTTTGGATGGTATCAGGTTTTTTATCAATAAAAATCAGAAAAAATAACCCTTATAGGTAATGAAGGTGATTCAAGCCATGTTCAACCCAGATGATCATCCACCCCGCACTGCATTTACTGGGCAGCAGGAAAGAGTGAAAGCCTATATTGGACCTTGAGTACCAGTTTGAATAATTGACATTAAGATTTGCTGAAATGGAACAATTTGACTGACCCACTTTTGGACTTCAGGCGAGTTTATCTCAAGTAAAGAGCTATTTTGACTTTATGATGAGGCTTTCAGGAGCTCTGTCATGCCTGCCAGCTCACCTTCCCACAGAGAAATTCACAGAAAATACTGCACAGCATTCATGCCAGGATCCCCCAACTTGATTTGGCCTCCACTGATTTCAGCAGCAAAGTTCTTTTTCCTAATCACCACATTAGATTCAATATAAACTTTTCATTGGCAGGTTTGTAGGCAGATACCTGCATTTGTCCTAATCAGGGATTCACTTGCAGCTGTAGGTTTAAAACTTCCTCTAGAGTAGTCCAAGTACAGAGTTGTCTGTTGGCTGTAAAAAAAGCCCAAAGCCCCTAAACCTCATTGAAGTGCCTGATGTTGATGGAAACCTGGCTCAGACCCCACTCACGTGAGCCAGTTCCAGCTTCTGTGGGTAGAACCTGAGCTGCTCAGCTGTGCCCTGCACTGCTGAAAGCAAAGAAAGAAACCTGCATTTAACTGAAATAGTGAGAGCTTTGCAGGAGAATCTCACTTTCTCAAATAATCACCCTGGGGGATCACTGTTTAATAACAGAGAGCAACCACTGCACACTACAGATTCTGAGAGACCATTTTAAAGCCTCACACCTAAAAGCTCAGCTTCCAGACTTTTTTCCTGTGTCACAGCCCCAGCTCACAGAAGTTGCTGGGGGCACTAATGCAAGGGTTTAGAAATGACAAAACATAAAGACACAATTCAGCCTGGAGAAAAGCACAGTGTGTTTCCTGAAAGCACATTCCTGGACCATAAAACACGAGTTGTGATGTGTAACTGAGGGCAGGAAGAGAAGAGAAAAGGGTGAATCTCTCTCTACTTCCCTGAACATTGTGTGATTAGCTGCCCCCTTTGAACCTAACCTTTATTCCTTTACCAAACCCAAAGAATCAATTACACCTCTTGTCTTCCTTTGAAACTAAGTGAAGATTCACCAGGACAGAGAAGTGACAGAAAAGCTTTCAGTCTACTTCAGCTGACAACAAGATGTATTTTTGTCCTGCTCTGTCTCAGCAAATTGAAATTCATGTCATGGGATGGTTTTAGATCCTATTGCACCTGTTAGTTCTGGTGTTTAAACACATTCTGCACGATGCTGATGCACCTGGGTGAGTATCAGCAAAGAGGAAAGCAAACTCACAGCCCCTCATGTAGGATTTACTTCCCCAGCTTGGGAGGGGGCTGCAGATCACGTAAAATTCTGAACAGTAATATTAATTACTGCACTGGCTCTGGCTATTTGGTGCATTATCACAACCTGACGAGGGGCTCCTGCTATGATTTACCTTGTAAGCACTTCCTTCATGGCTGCATTTACTGCTTTATAAATGCTTCTTATTACATAGCCATTACCATGCCATTAAACTCATTTAACCATGCTCTCACCACTGTAGTTTTATAGAAAGATGGCAGAAGAAGCAGTGTAACTTTTCCTCTTTATTTTTGCAAGGACAGCATTATGACAAAACATGTATTTGCTTGTATAATAGTTCTCTATGACTCCTGGGAAATACAAGTATTAAATACTGTGAGTATTAAATAAATACATGTTGAAAAAACCAGTTGGCTTATTCAGTATAATCACTCAATAACAGTAAGGCCGGAAGAGATTAATAATATTGATTGGTTATAAGCCAAGAGTTAAAAGCCAGCCTTTTTTAATGGCAGATAAGAGAACACAAACACTGGTTAGAAGGAAAAAAAAAGCTGAAGAAGTTTCTTAGGTGATAATTCTGCTTCCCCCTGCTGCAGAAACCTCTGCCAAAGTAAGGGCTACACAGAAACAAGGTCAATATTTCTGCTCCTCCCTTCAGCCACAGCACAAGCTGCCCCACAGTTTCTCCACATTAAACCATGCAGTGCTTAAACTTCACAAATTCCCATCTGGAATGACTCACAACTGATCCATTTCCATTCACTTTGGGAAATCCCAAATACAGAAGAAGTTGCTTTTATCACCTCATGGAAAACGTAAATCCACTTAGTGACAATGAAATCCTGTGGCACCTCTCCCTGCACCACCCACCAGCCCCCTGTGCCTCCCCTGCCAGCTCTTACTCAAAACCTTGCTGCAGGAGCTGGGTTTTCCTGTGACAATCCGTCTTCCATTAGCCTGAACTGAATACTGAGATCAGCTGGGCTCACCCCCTTTGGGGTCAGTAGCACAGGAGTTTTCTTTCAGTATTTAAAAAGAGGAGACTCCAGCTGATGCTGAAAAAAAACTGGTCAGAAGTTAAAATGAAACTATTTCCCATCAGGACAATTCACAGAAGCAGAGGTGTTGCACTGAAATTCCAAGGGAGATCATTTAGTCCAGAATGGAATTAGGAGCAAATTAGGAAGGAACAATTCACCCACTCAAGAATAACTCTGTTACTCTGGGCATTTCCTGACATGAGAAGGTTGGAAACCCCAAAAGAGCAAGGGTGGAAATCATTCTCCCACAGGCTGGCTAAAGTCTTTATATACAGAGATGTAACAAGAGATTATGTTTTTTCCATTAGGATATTCTTAAAATCATGAGTTTTGTTAACAGATGACATCAAAAATATTTCCCAACCTTTATGAAAGGGAATTCCTGTTTCCCAAACAAGCCTCAGAAGTATGACCTGTATCCCTTCACTCTGTGCAATGATTTGTTTGAAGGAGCCAGCTCCAGTCCTTTCCACACTCAGTGATAGAGGATGTCTGAGTGGCCTTACCTTTGTGCAACAATGCTGCAGATATGAATTCCATCACATTCACTCCCCAGACAAGTTTACACCTCTTAGATTAGAGTGACATTGTGGCACTGCTGTAATGCTCTTTTCCCCTTCCTTTTTTACAGTGTTATATTGGTTTCAGCAGGAGCCCACATCTGAAACTTTCATTGTGGCTTCAATCTGTTGGACTGGGAATGAAGATGAAATGGGTTTTTGTATTCATAAATGCTCTGTAATGCTGATAAGGGGTGATGTGAACAGAATACAGGCTGACACAACAGAATTGTGTATTCAGCCTCACTGGCAAAGAAGATATTTTTCAACAGCCTGCTAAGCAGCAATAAATTATTTGTAAATATCACCCTCAATGGAGTGGGGACTCCTTCCTCCTAACAACCCTGACGTATACAAAAACAACTCATAAAAAGCTCAAGGAGATTTTTAACAATAATCTGACCCTTGGGAGCCTTCAGAGCCACCTACTCTGTGTGTCCAGCAAGGATATGGGGCAAACCTGCTGGAACTAATAAATCAGACTTCCCCTGGCTTAGATCTCTCCCAGCAATTGTGTGATGGGCTTGGATTTTAATTAGCAGCTCTTCTCTCTTAATCTGAATGGTGTCAGAAGGTCACTTTGAGAGTGATGCTAACTAGAATGTTTGAATTGTTGCCTCCAAACCAGAGGTGTGACAGGGCACTCACCAGTCCCTCACAGCATCTCCCAGAGCAGGTGTGAGGTTGCTCAGTCTGTAACCTGAGAAAAGGGAAGAGCAGAAATCTGCTTTGGCTCCAGCTGTGAATCAGGGGGAGAATTCACCTGAATTCCAGAGTGAAAGTGCATTTGGAAACTTCCCTTTACTTACTACCCCTTCTCACTGCAACACTTAGAACTGCAAAAGCCTTAAAATTCTTTAAAAGGCCCTTTGGCTTAAGAAGTTCTGTGTATTGGACAATGGCAACCCGAGCCCTCCTGCTGGAGCTTGTCTGGATTCCGCTGGGCAATTCTGCAGGGACAGCTGGTCCTTTTTAGAGCTGCACCCTGTGCTGTGGGTGCATGTTGCTTACATATGAGTGCATTAATTAGACTTGGAAAGTCTCATTAAGATGAAAAGGAAGGAATAGAGACACCATCCAGAAGGTGTGTGCATGTCACCATCAATCCTCTTCCCCTTCTCATCACCAGGAGAGAGAAGAAAGAGAGAAAGGAGAAGCTGCTCTGCAGAAGGAAAGAACCAGGGACCCAAAGGAGCTCAGAGAACACAGTGCTGTGGGTTGTAATTAAAAAGCACAATCACATCTGTGAACAAGAGGCCAGATAGAAGCAAGCCATAGATAATCACTGGAATAAAAACCAGAGCGTCCTTGTGCCCGGCCCCGTCTACTCCTAGAAATAAACTTGTTTCAGACACATTAAAATCTAGTAGCTTGGCAGAATAATGCATGGCTGCTGCAAACCTGCCAGTGAAATTGAGAGCTTTTTTGGCAAACTAACAAAGGGACTCAGTCCAAAGGTTTAAGGTTTATGGAGCTGCTTCCATCGTGTTTCATGCTTGGCTTTCTGCAGTCCTCCTGACCTGGCTGAATGCATCTCTCTTGTTTTTATTTTACCAAGGCAAAGTACTGGATGAGGATTTTCTATTTCACGCCCCATTCCTGCCTTGCTACTCAGACTACCTAATGTGGGTTATCCCAAATGCCTCCTGCCTTTCCCTTTGGAAAGCTTTTTTTTTTTCCTAGAAAAAAGCAATGGGCAGATCTTCACTTCTGTACCTTCAGCACACATCTGTTGCAGCTCAGATGTTTTTATTGCAGTTATCTGGGTTCAAACAACAAGGTGCAAAGTTTGGACCAGTCTGAATGCTATTTTTTTTTCTTTTTTGTTATTTCTGCTAATTTAAGCAAAAATCCTGTAGCATCTGCAAAAAGAGTATCAGTTAATTCAGTGCACCAGGAGTTACCCATCCAGTCTTGTCATTTTGATTTTATACATGTTGAGCAAATTTTAATTTAATGGCAAAATGATAATGTTTTTTCTCTGTTCAGAGCAAGTTCCTGAGCAGGGAGCAATTTGCACACCTGTAGAGCAGGAGTTCTCTATATAATAAACTGAATTAAACTGGGTGCATCCTACTGGAAACTTCTAATTTAGTTTTAGCCAATTAGGACAGCAAAGAAAGCATTCTGCTTATCAGACAAGTATGGAGTGTACTCTGAGATAGCAGGTGAGACTATATATCATATAAAGATGGGTAAGAGTAATAAGAAATTTGATTTCAGATAATGCCTGTGTGTGTTCCTCCTAACTGTCCAACAACATGGCACTACTTAGCAGTTTTAAGACAAAAAATTTAAGACTGTGAGCAAAACCCATATGAAGGCTTCATTCCCACCTACAGGATGTGATGTGCTCAGTGATCCAGCTCTCCCAGAGTCATTAGAATTTTAATACCACAAAACAAAAATATGGCTTTTTCATAGGTTTGGGTGGTTTTTCTCCCCCCAGTCCACAGCAAAGTGTTTTTTTCCATGGGCAGAAAGAAGGGAAACGAGGTTCTCTTTTCACATTAAATAGAAATAATTTGTTCTATGCACAGGGAAAAAAAAGAGGGCCAAATGGGAAAAAGCAACAAAATCTGAATGAATCAGCACAAATGCTCAATTCCCATCCCAATGCCTGAGATTTGCATTCAGTGTGGGGACATTTTGCTGGCTCCCAGTCTCAGGGTCTCAGGATGTCCCTGCTGTGTTTGATTTGACATTGTTCTCCTGCTCTAGTCTAGGCACATTTGTTATTATATATGGCACTTGCAGTGTTATCTGAGATATGGAATGGGACCAGAAAAAGGGCCCTGTTGGGTTTTGCTGGGTAACAGTTACAGAATTTCAGCCTTGCAGACTTACACTGTCCCTTTGCCTGGAGGAACACTGAAGACCATTATTTTCATTAAAGGAGGGAGGCTGTTCCATTTTAATAGCATCAGAAATGACTGTTTATCAGTAACACCATTTCTTTAGGGCTCTTTTTTTTTTTTTTGTATGTGATGCTTTACATGGTTTATTAATGAAAATAACTTGCTAAGTTATATTCTTCCCAAAAAAATGATAACACGCAGATGTACAAACCCACATTCATGTGTTGTTTTATTGGTGCATTACGACATTACAGTTCCTTCACACTGAGAAAGCATGAGATTAAAATACATTGATCCACAAAAATGCCTTTCCTACGCTGACTTTGCACTGGTGATTGTGGCACCTACAGATCCCTCCACAAGTTTCATTCCATTAAGTCTTCCATCATTTTAATTACATTTTAATCAAACCTTTTACACTGTCCACTTTATGACTCTCGATTTAATTATTCCCATTAAAATGTGTTATTCTTTACTGCTTTTCCGAGGTCACCAATTACTCTTTGCAATTTCAGTTTTTATGCTGTATTGCACTTCATGTTCCAATCCTTTAACAGCCACTACTCACTTGAGGGCTGTATGAGCTTTTCCTCATCCCAAACACAGCCTGTCTGTACCAAAAGCCATTAAAATACTGAGAATGTGTACAGCACAGTTAGAAGGCCCCACTCCATTCTGAGAATAAGCCAGATCTATATAAAAACATGCAAAATGCTCTATGCATCAGTATTAAACTTCTTATTTTGACTGAAGATTTTTTTTATTTTTTTTTTTTTAACATTTGCATATAACCTGGAAGACTAGGGTTCCTGCTGAAAGAAAGAGCTAATGTCTAAGCCTTACCCTGACTCTGGGGCTTTCAGTAGTCCTCCCACATGGAGTAACAGAAAACTATGATTTGTTACAGAATTCTGTAGGACGGTTTAAAAACTTTGCAGGAAGATTAAACCTCCATTGAGCTCTGTGGATTTCTAGAATAAGATCTCAGCCACACCAGATGACTGTTCTGTCAAATCCAGTGCAAGTGCCAAATAATTTTGCTTTGCTGATGCTGGCATTGTGAATTACTGAATATTCACCAGGAAAACCACAGCTAAGTTCAACGGTCTCTGTTGTAGAGCTCAGAATTCTGTAAGTGAAACACCCTCCCTCTGACACAGTTAAACTGTACCAGCTTTGAAAGGCCTGATTCCTACAGAACCCCTCCTGTTACATTCTGTTCCTTAGTGTCATTTATATTTAGAAGGTATTTATAGCCATTTCCAAATACCATATAAGTTAATACACAGCAAGGTTGCATCCTCTTGTACACAGTTATTAGGTTTATTTTTATTGGGACCCTAATTCACTTGCTTTTCTATAAAAATTCAAGTGTTGCCAATCCGGAAGCAGCTCTTCTCCAAAAAAAAAACCAAAAAAATCTACAAAGCTTAGCTTTGAGGAAAGTAAATGACAAGCCTTACATAAAGACATTGAGCTGTTTGAATCACAAAATGTCTACAAGGCTGATGCATATTCCAACAGGAACACAGAAATCATAATCATGGCAGCAGTCTCCTCCAGTCTGAAGCACCGTAATTGTGGTCGTTGATCAACATTATCTTGATTGCTCCAAGAAATGTTCAACTGCCAGGGTGTGGCCTGGAATACTTTGCCTGCATTTTTCACAGGATACCTAAGGAGAAAAAAGCCTGGAATCTGACATTCTGCCATCCAAAGGTACATCATCTCACAGGAATGTGATGTATACTGCATAGTGCATACGCAACAAACAGAATCCTACTGGAAATAAATTAACTTAGGTTAATTAACACACTCATCAACCTTCTCCATACCAGCAGTGGTTTGATTCAGGTGAGTTCCAATTCAGGTACAAGAGCATGGTGAGCTGGAAATGTGGGATGGGGTTAGTGAAAAACCAGTCCCCAGCCTTCCTCTGGATGTGTTACAGTGCTGGAAACCACCACAAGCATTTGTGGTTGTGCGCCCAAAGTCACGAATGAGAATCTTTGCATTTCCTTAGATCACCAATGCTGCAGTGAGTCACTACACAAGAATGAACATGAGATCCACAGGAAACTTTGTGTTTCTTTATCCTCCCAGCTTTAGGGGGTTTTAAACACCTGTTTGAAAGACTTCAGCTTGTTAAATGCAGTGGGTGTTCTTTCTTTTTTGATGTGTTTTGGCAGTAAACACTGCAAGAGTTCTCAAAAACTGCTGATGCTGCAGTACCAAGTTTCTAATCCATCCTGGATGTTGTTCTTAGTTGGTAATTTTAACAGCATGGAATTTCTTGAAGGTGAGAATCATCCTGTGGAACTACTAATGCACAAGGCTTGGCTCTTTCAAGCACTTCACCACCCACACCTTTTGCCTTCTTAGTCATTAGTAGCTCAGAATGGCCTTGGCAAAACCTGACCATTAACACAAAGTCCCACCAGCATGTGGAGATTTTTGTTAATGTCAGAAGGCAGCAAGATAAACGTAAGGATGATGCCCTAAATTATCAAATTACAGATGTTGAACACCTGGTGAAAAGTGCCCTGTGCACTTGTCACAATGAGTGCTGAAGATGATCGGAACATTGTGGAAGATACTCAGTATTTCAGAAAATCTGTTTCCAGATCTAGTATATGCTCAACCACATCTCAAAATTACTCTTTTTACCACTCTCCACACAAGTTTAATAATGTTCTTTCCCCTTCCCTCGAGTAGTCCTACCTGTTTGCAGTAAGCTGAAAACAGATAATTCAGCAATTCGGTATGAACTGAAAGTTTAACTTTAAAAGTATGATGGTATCATGGCATTAAAAATAAAGCATTTAGACTCCCTTTATAAAAAGGAAAGAAACAAAAGAAAAAAAAATGTACAGTAAGAACCACTGTTAAGAGACTGGTTTGGAGGAAATGTGAGAAGGCTAAAAGTTCATTCTGCACATTTCTCAAAGTCATACGGGACCTTCAGTTATTCCCTCCAGAGGCAGCCCAGTAGCATTGTCTGCTGTAGGTCTCTCTTCTTTCTTCACTGAGCTCTGATCCAGCAGGCTGACGTAAGATTTGTGACAGGCTGTATTACCCAAAGGAGGGTAGTGCTGTCTGTAGCAAATATAAGCAAAAATGAGGCCAATGATCCCTCCAACGAAAGCATCTGGAGGGAGAAGAGCAACAAAACCAGAAGCACGTTACCAGGGAAAGGGCAGCCAGGAGTGGCAATTGCAAATAAAAGACATTTGGTTGATGTGAAAGTGTTTTACACAGAAAATGTGAATTTTGGATTTTCCTCAAGAATTCGGAACCAAATACCCCAATCACACTGGGCACATAAAATCAGTCCCTGGGGGCCTGTGTGGTATTTTGAACACACAAATTGTGGATGGTTGGCTAATTTCTGGGAGATGAACACTGGGAATAGAATGGCCTCCATGGGGTATCAAACACTCCTGATGTTCCAGATCACAGCTGACCATTTGTGGGTAGGCAACCCATGGATGTTCTCCCACTTACAAAGAATAATTTCAAGCTGGATGAATTCTTCCCAAAAGCATCTGAAAGGTCAAAGACTAAGCATGCCTGTTAGCTGATTTAACATCTTTTGAATATCTTTCCTTGGTGTTTTTTACTATCCCATACTACTATCAGAAAATAAAGATAAAGTAAGGCTATTGGATGAGATATTTGCAGCTCTCACACATAGGCAATTTTAAGTTTTCTATGGTTTTCTGGCTCTGCCTCTTACTAAAATACTCACCTTGTGTTTAATTTGCAATCAACAAGAGAAAAACTTCACTGGGAATACACAGTCTGTGAAAGCCTCAGATTTAACATGAAGAATAATGAAGTGAGGCAAAAGGCACTGGTTAAAATATGACCTGATAACACATTTTATTTTAACAAGACTGATTCAGCACCACATCATCTGTGTATACCTGTGTTTCCATTCTTTCAATTTCAAAAACCCCAAAGTGTAATAAAAATGGTGAATCATTGAGTTTACTGGCAAAGAAGGGTAAATCAATACAAATTAGTTTTGTCTGAAGTCCTTAAATACAGATTAAATGGTTTCTCAGTGTGATTTTTATTAGAACAAACATGTGGTTTAATTTCCAATGCATAATAGATAGTTTGTAATCATCAGAGGAGTGAGATGCCTTTTATCAGGAATGGCTAGGGCAAGAAAACCTCAAAAAATTAATACTGAGGTGGATAAATTTAAGGAATGTAACTGTAAATCACATTTGAGGAACAGGACTACATGGAGTGACCCAGGAGATGCCTTCTAATCCTATGTTCTCTTCTTCCACACAAATGGACATAATGAGTCTATCACAGATTAATGTAAGAGGGGCTCAAACAAGAATTTAAAAGGTGACTGTGTGCAGACAGTAACTTATCCTACCCACACTGGAAGCTGACTGATCTCATCAGCCTGTCCCTACCAAACTATAATGTTATTAAAGTTACTGAGGGCAAGAATTTTTACTGCACAGCATCAATCAACTTATAAAAAACTTAGTTATTGTGATAAGATTAATTTTCTGTAAACCCGTGTTGGGTGCAATTCTCAGATTATCCTACTTTGACTGAACAGTGTCCCAGCTGCTTTTTTATTTTGCTTAACAATCAGGTCACCCCTGTGATTACTATTTTTAATCATGGAGAAACACCAGATTTTTGCAAGTCCTCTTTAAGTTTCCTGGGATTTTAAGGCTTGCTGAAAACTTGCCCAGATAATTTCTTTCAAAACCTTTACACAAATTATGCAACTCTGGGCCTCAGCTTGAGCAGCACAGTAATACAAATTCACCATATTATTTATGCCAAAGGTTTCTGTCTTACTGACCTTGTTTGATGGGTTAATAAGCAAAAAACACAGCCAGCTATTTTAACTGTTTTTGAAACGAAAAATCTGTCTTTTGTTGAAGTTCATGGTAGAAATAACTTTCCTCTTTTTATTTTTTCCTTTTTTCTCCCTTAGTCCGTAAAGAAAAAAGAATATTCTTTCATTCTCAATATTTAACTTTACATTTTTCCATACAAAATTCTCCTTTATTCCATGAGCAAATTAACATTTTCAGTATTATACGCCTGTACAGGTACTTACACATTGGAAATTGATATATTTAGGAATTCAGGATTCACAGTGAAATATCCTTATACTCACTAAGACCAATACTAAGGCCTTGAATATCCCTCTCTCCAGCCAAACTGAAGGGAGCTCACAAAGCTCCCATAATATTAACATTGTAAGCACACTCGATGGATTTTTAATACAGGGACACTCCACTCCATCTTTCACCTGCTCTGTGCCAAGTCTTGGACACAAAACTAATGGTCCTTTTTCACTTCCCACAGCATAGTTAAGTCTCCAGCACAAAGCCACCATAAATAATTTACCACAATTAGCTGACTTTGCTGAGTGTAAAAGCCAAGGCCTGAGGTTCTGTGCTGTGCCCAGAGTGAATAAGTCTCTCCCTTGGGAGCACAGTTCTTTCAGGGGAGAGCAGAGGTCACCTGCAGGGTAAGTCTGCCAGCACTGTTCTTGGGAAGAGAGGAGTCTGCAGCTCCATCTCCTTAAAATTCAAAGGCAGAACAGGAGCAGCTGTGATGAGCCAAGTCACAATCCCCTGGGTGCAGTTTTCCTCCAGCATGCACAAAGCATCATACCCTGCCTCAATAGCAAATGTCTCAGTCCATAAATAATTCTGGTAAGAGATAGTACACGCTGCAAACACGTGTTCCAAACTCCAGAGGAAACCTGCACCCTCCACATTTCTTCACGCTCCTCCTTTTCTCTTCAACAGAGAGCTCAGGCCAGTCAGGTGTGGAGTGTTTCCTGTGCCTCCTGCCAGTACCTTGTGCTCAGCAGTTCTGTGTTGGAGGCTCTCTCCACCCCCAGTGTCAATGAGAAAAGGAGAGTAATGAGTCCTGAAACCAGGAGGCTCCTCAGAGAACATGCCAAGGCCGATGGCTGGTGACCAAGCAGCTGCAGGAGAACAGCAGGAGCACAGCAGCACGAGAGAAAGCATGGCTGAGACTGGTTCTGGTGCTCTGGCTGCTGGCTGAGACAAGAAGGTGCTCGGGGACAGAGCAATGCAGCAATCAGCTGCAATTCTTCCCCTGTACTGGGCACTGGTGAGGCCACACCTCGAGTGCTGTGTCCAGCTCTGGCCCCTCAGTTTAGGAAGGACACTGAGACACGTGAGCCCCTCCAGAGGAGGCTCCGAGGCGGGTGAGGGGCTGGGAACACAAACCCTGTGAGGAACAGCTGAGGGAGCTGGGGGTGTTCAGCCTGGAGAAAAGGAGACTCAGGGGAGACCTTGTCACTCTACAACTTCCTGAGAGGTGGCTGTGCTCAGGTGGGGCTGGTCTCTTTCTCCAGGCAGCACTGACAGAAGGAGAGGACACAGCCTCAAGCTGTGCCAAGGGAAATATAGGTTGGATATTAGGAGAAAGATTTTTACAGGAAGAGTGATAAAGTATTAAAATGATCTGCCTGGGGAGGTGGTGGAGTCCCCATCCCTGGATGTGTTTAAAGAAGAACTGGATGTGGCACTGGGTGCCAGGGTTTAGTTGAGGTGACAGGGCTGGGTTGGACACAGTGATCTTGGAGGTCTCAGCCTGGTGATTCTGTGAATTCTGTGAAATTATGTGAAGGAACCAACAGAATACTGTGCATTTAGTCTGGGATTTGGGGCCAGGTTTTGGTAGCAGAGGAAGCTGCAGGGGTGGCTTCTGTGAGAATCTGCCAGAAGCTTCTCCATGTGCAACAGAGCCAACACCAGCCAGCTCCAGGATGGATCTGTCCCTGGCTGAGCACAGCAGGGATGTGGGAGAACCTCTGGGATAACAGATTTAAAAAACTGGAAAAAAAAATCTGGACAACTGCAATGGCAGCTGGAGAGAGGAGTGGGAACATGTGACAGAAACAGCCCTGCTGCCACCCAGCTCAGTGAGGAAGGAGGGGCAGGAGCTGCTCCAGGCACCGTGACAGCTGAGTGATCTCTTCCTCAAATTATCTCAACTCATGAACCTCTCACTGCGTTTTCTCTCACCCTTCCAGCCGGGAAGGGGAGTGACAGACCTGGTGTCCAGCCAGGGTCAACCCACCACAGTGCTGGCAAACAGGAAACAGCATGTAACCGGTATGAAATTGAAATTTCGGGTAATTGAAAGGAGCACTCAGGACCTTGAGGGGAGTTCAATTTGCAAGGCCAGCAGTACAGTACTAGCAGTATCACAGAAAGCCAAGATGACCTACATAACAGCATCAGAAATACCATTGCATGCTATTTCTTATAGGAATATTGGGACAAATAGGGAAAAAAATGTAATTACAGGCTGGTCTACTTAACAGAAGACATGAGTAAAGCAAGGAAGCTACAAAGGTGACCATAAAGAGGGTCAAGAAATGGTAAAAGAAGTAATTGATGGCGGGGTTTTCTGAATTCACACGAGTGTGTAATTGATAAATAGCACACCCTTCTGCCTCAGCTACATCTCACACCTGAATTTTGAAGGACTCTCAGACAACAGTGACAGCTGCAGCTGCTCTGATGGGTGCTGCACTCCAGAAGTGCCTGCTGTGAGGGAGGAGAGGATGCTGTGGCAGAGGCCTGAAGGGCAGAGCTAATTCAACCTTGCTAGGAAACCCCAGCACCAATCCAGGAGCAAGGAAAATCGATAGCACGCCATCACGTTTTAAACTCATACAATGCACTGAAAAAAAAAACCAACCAAAAATCAAAGAAATACACGGCTAATTAAGGAAAAAAGGAGAGTAAGAAAAAAGGGCATGCCCCAGTCTCACCTTGCCAGTGATGTTTGTAGTCACACATCCGTGACAGGGCGATCATCATGGCACAGTAGAGGGGCAGGATGGCTGCACAGAGCCTCCAGCTCTTCCCCCGGCCGCTCTCCGTGAAGCAGTGCAGCTTTCCAGCCAGGTAGAACGTGGTGAAGCCAAGGCCTGAAAATGCAACTGATAAAGCAAAACACATCACTGCAGTAAATTGTAATTAGCACCGGGTTGGTTGGTTGGGTTTTTTTTAATAAAGCGGTCATGATCTTTAAATCAAACTTTAAGAAATCACTTTTTTTGGGGAAGTGAATGGGAAAAAGACATTCTCCAATAAGATCCATGCCATACATATATTCTCCACAGCAGTGGAGAATGTATGTATGGTATGGATCTTATACTTGTGGAGCAATGCAAGCAACCAGGCAAGGGAACACTCAGAAGCAATTTGATTTTTTTCTAATATATATACTCAGTTTTCACATAATCTGACATGTCTGCAAACACTGTATTGCATCTAGACATTCACCTATCCCATAGAAATTTAGGTTTTTTTCTTCCTTCAGCAATTTACCTTTTTCCTTTGGGGGAGACATCAGACACTAAATTAAACATTTAAGCAAGTGCTTAACTTGAGTCACAAAAGCTTTCTCATGCTTCAACCTTCAGCACATCTTTCCTGATTTTACACCTATTCTAAAACGTTGAGGTTCAAAGCAGAAAAGGATTCAGACAGTTTGCATTGTAATTGAATTACAGTTAGATGAGATTTTCAGGTTCCATTACCCAGTTTCTATAGAACATGCACAAGTGGCAGTGAACTCAGGCACCACTTATACTTCCCCTGTAAGAGGGTAAGTTTCTGCACTGAACTTCTCTCCTGTTGCAGCTCTTACACCTTCCAGAGAGACACTGGGCAAGGAAAGGATTTGTTTGTATCATTTCATCTTCCAGATGAGCAAATGGAGTGATCACAATGAAATCTCTCTTGGATATGCAATACCAAATACAATCCTGCAGCAAAAACTTTCCCACTCCAAAAATACCTTTGTCTTACATTTCTATTTTTCACCTTGGGTTATTATTTTTTAGGTGAACTGAAATCTGGAGGCAGTCAGTATTCCCAGGCAGAAGAATCAATTGCTTTGTGGTTTCACTTTCAGGCAATCTGCCATGCCCAGCAATTTCGAGGGCTTAAAGGAATATTGCCCAAACTCTAAAGGAGGTGTTGAGTTCACACAGACTCATATTTAGCATTATTACCATTTACCAGGCAATTTCACCAGCAATTGTCAGCGCGGTGCACAGCAGCAGATTTAGCTAGAAGGGCTTTAGAGAGAATCTGGTGATATTTTAAAAATGTTATTTCCTCCAGATTTGTGGGGTTCTTTTCAGGGTCTGCCACATTTCCAGAAGGAGGTGCTCATGGGAGAACATGAAGTTCAGCAGGATCTGTATTTGTAATAAACAGAGAGGCAGATCTTGCCTTAGGTAGTTGATGTGCTCCTCTAAACTAAAAAAGGCAGAAAGGAGAGAGTCACAAACACTCCTCTAGGGGAACCCACACCTCATATAAGAGGGAAAAGAAATATAGGATACTCCAATAATATATTAATAAATAATATTGTGGCTGTAGAACTAGCATTGTGCAGAGAAGCCTTACACTGCAGAATTTCAGATTGACTTCCCTTACCCTGCAGTGTGCAAATCCAGAAAGAGCTGCTTGACCCAACAGTCCCAGTGCTTGCAGAGTCAGCAGCAAACCCCATGGAATTAACAGCAAAATGCTCTGGGATGTGGGATATCCATTACAAAAATAACTACAGAATTCAAGACAGCTCAATTGCTGTGCACCCCATGTGGGCAACTCTGCTTGATGGCTCTATTTTGAGGACGTCAGTCAAGAATATTAAGAAAAACAATTCACTCTTCAAGAATCCTGGGCCTAAAGGTGATATTTACACTGAAGAATTGGTCCATCAGTAGAATATATTTGAGCTCTTTTTCCTGCACCAGCTGGAGTCAATACATCACTGCATCATGAAGGAAATGCAAATACACATATCAGCAAAGCTATACATATGCCCTGAAGGGTCACACCCTGCCCACTGTCCCAGTAAAAATTATTAAGAAGACAGATCCCAAAGATTCAGCAAAGCAATACAAAACCACTTCTGAGATGCCTTCTTCCAGAAAATAAAACAAAATCCCTTTATATAAAGAAGGGAAAAGCAATATAAAATACCAACCAGCTCTTTTTGGAGAGACTGATGTAAATGAATAGAAGAAAATCAGTCTGATTTAGTCTAAAACAAAGTCAACATAATAAACATGTTGATACAAATTCCAGACACAAATAATTAATTTTAAATGTTGTAAGAGGAGAAAGGAACGGGGAAATGATGCATTTTTAACAGTTGGTGTTAAAAAAGTCCTGATGCCACAAGTTGCTGAGCTCAGGAAAAACTCTCATGAGACAAGCCACAGGTTCTGTCACGGCTTGTTGAAATGCTTTAAAATGCATTATCATTATTTGAATAAATAAAAATACATTAGACTCAATCGTTCAGTTTGTTTCTATGATGTTCTTTTAACAAAAATGAGTTCAGAAGGAATGAGGGGGATGACAGCACCTGGAGACACCACAGATCCCATCCTGACACCTGGTTCCCTCCAGACAGGGGATTTAGGTGAGTGGAAAAACCTCTCAGCACAGACCAAACCAATTACCAGCTTGAAATGCATAAGGTGAGAAACTGTAAACAAGAATCCGATCTAAAGCACCCTAAATAAATTATTCATTTAAAAATGTAATTGCTTTTGTGAGTGTTTCTCTGAAATTTAAACTCCCCCAGGAGGATCTTCAGCCTCTCAAGTTTCAATGGATGCTTTGCTAAGCACACAATAAATGACTTTTCTACATGAAGCAGTTTTTGAACTAAAGAAAACCCCTCAACTTGCTGAAGTGACACCAAATTACAAAACAACCATCCAAATGGCCTTTGTAAGGACCAGATAAAACCATCCATCTCTTTGCCTGCAAAGCTTTATTTCTGCAGTGATTACTGTACATTTCCCAAGTGCAAACACAGACTATTCATCACTGGAATTGCTTAGCAGCCTACTGAGGAATTTCAGCAGCTAGGGCTACTGCTGAATGTTTTCAGTTTCACACTGTTCAAAGACTGAAATGTTTATCTTTCTTGAAGGAAAAAGTATGATACCAAATGAGTGCATACATTTTAATGCTGAAATTCAATTCAAAGAGCATTTTATAGAAGTACAAGTCCCAAAGAAAGTTATGAGCTTATTATCACAAAATATTTTTAATATTTTTTTATCCAAGTGGGGCAGTCAATCACCTTCCCTTTGGCTTAGCTTTATTAATTTCTTTTCACAGAGAAAGACAGTTCAGCAGAAGCAACATGAAAAGCACATCACAAAGTACAAATGTATGCAGGGACTTGGGAAATAAAAAAGAGATGTTGGAGACAGACAAGTTAGAACAAAAATAGACAGATATTATCTGGAAAGCAAGAGCATTAGTCATTAGATTGTTTTTGCAACACTGTCACAGTGAATTCTTATGAACTTTTTTGGGGTTTTTTTGGTGACATATTTTTTTAATGTACCTTTCCAGATACCTCATCTCACCTGAAATTCCTAAGCTGGCCTCAGGATGCATCTCATTGCCACCAAAACACGAGAACTAGGTTTTGATTTGTTCAGTTCATGACACCTTTTACAAAAAGTCCTAAAAGCAAACCTGTTCCACAGCCTACTTTTCCATTTCTGTGGGTGGAAACCTTGACAAATTCAGAAAAAAATCTCCTTCTCTGACAACATAGCAAAGAGAAGATTAAACCAGCTCAGATCCTGGAATTACTTTCAATAATTTCTCTTTTTAAGCACAGTATCTAGGCACAAGCCTTAGATCACTGCCTCTCTAATACAAATTATGGCCATGTGGGCATTTATGAGATATTTAACAACAAATAATCCCTACCAAGTGCAATTTTTTCTTTTCCAGGTCAACACTGGGAGATACCAAGTTCCAACCAATGGATCAGGGTAACTTCTTGCTTCCCTGCTCTGCTGCAATTATAGCACCAGTAGCATCCTGGATAAGGATCACATCCTGCTCAACCTCTTGGCGTTCCATTCCCCATGCCAAGCACCTGCATCCCTCATTCAGGGATGTGCACATAATTTAAGATTCATTTGAAGGAGATTGGCCCAAGCATACAGATTAACATGTAAAATACAGTCAGGAGACAGGCTGAAGGGTCTCTCCATGGATAGAAATTTTTTACAGTGGAGGATCAGAATGCTGCTGTCAAACTCATGGTCAGCAGTGTCAAGGAGTTTACTGCAATATACCAGTTTTAGTACTTAAAATAACCCCCCTAAATACTTCAAAAAGGAACCAGGGAAACCCCAGGATATGCCCAGCCTGAGCAGGAAGGGTTACATAGAAAATCACTGCTTCTTTTTCATGGTGTGACACACAGCAGGAACAGGAAAATGTTCTTTATTCCTGCAACACTGCAAGATGCAAAGTAATGAAGCCTGACCTATCCACTACCTGCAAGAGGAACTTTTCACTGGGGTTTATGTAGAGAAGCAGAGTTTGGACAGGGGGAAGGCAAATGGCTTTGAGCCTTTTTCACCCCCACTTTCAACGTGAAGCAGGACACCAAGGAGGAAGTGGCTGCACAGCAGCATTGTACTGTCACTGAATTCAGTGGGCTCCAAACTTGCCAAAAACTCTCTTGAGAAAGACTTTTAAATAACTCTCTTGAGAAAACCAGGGACTGGACGATTGGGCATCTCCACTCCCAGTTCAGTCTAGAATGAAGTTTGCCATCTGAAGAGAGCAAAACTAGAGAGGGAATGGAGAACACTCTCCAATCTGGAGTAGATTTGGGATTAATACCCTTAAACGTACAAAGAAAAGGGAGAAAATATAATTTTTAGAAGTGCTAAAAAACTGAGTTGTTCAGCATGGAGAAGAGAAGGCTCTAGGGCACCCTGGTCTAGTGGGAGGTGTCCCTGTCCATGGCAGGGGGTGGAATTGGATGATCTTTAAGGCCCCTTCCAACCCAAACCCTGCACTGACCCTCCACCCTTTGTGTAAAACAAATTCATAGAACATTTTGGCCAGGTAGGATATATCCCAGTGAGGAACCACAGTGTTACACTGCCAGGACTCCTGTATTAAAAACCCACCTTTTTTTTTTTTTAATTCAGAAAAAAGGAAGATCTTTTTGAGGTATACATGTAATCTGAACCTCAAACAGGCTCGGAAGAGTTGATTTATTATTAAGGCTGGAAAACTAAACATTAAGGAGTTCATTTCACAAGCCCCTCATGAATTCCAACAGCTCCTGTTGTTGAGTATTCACAGGTAATTATGTCACAGAAGAGGCAGAAGCATTAAACATAACCATTCCTGAGTATATTTAAGAGTTGAATTAAGAAGCCAGTAAACCACACAGGACTTTTTTTTTTTCCTTGCGTATCTAAAAAAAATCCGTTTCATATTTCCCTGGATTCTTTTATAAAAGGATGAAATATTTCAGTCAGACAGTGCCATACAGCTCTTAATTAAGAGATTTATCTTGAAAATAGGGGAGCAGCAGCAATTACTGCCAAAAACCTGTGGCTTGTAGCTCATTTGTTACTTAAAATGTTCATTTTCAAGTGAAGGAAATATGATTATCCTCCATGAAATTCCTAGCTAAAGATAATTAATAGTTCAAATTTAGATACCCAACTATAATTACAAGTACTGAGGTAATATTTTATAAAAAATTATCAGGATAGCAAACATTTCCATTGAAATTCAATAATTTCTTCACTCTGAAGCCCATAAATCACTTTAATTTCTCAAACAAATGGATGCCTTTTAACATGGTAAAATACTTTCGTTCTTACAACTGACTAATTTTAATTATTTAGTGGAAAAAAGGGAGGAGGAGCTACCTGTCCCTTCATTCTAATGACATCATATTTCCCAGTCACCTTTTTTCCTTCGCAGTGGCACAGCAAGAAACACCACAACTGCTATGCTCATTTAATTAGGGCTTCATCAGGCAAGTCTAGTGCGAGCATAAATTACATAATCAGCTCTAATATCACCAGAGAAGGCAACTCCTTGGGGATAAAACAACAGTAATGCTCTATACAGTGACCAACACTGAGTGGAGCAGTCAGTTGTGAAGAGACAGAGACAATAAAGCATTAACAGGCAGCCAGGCACCAGCAAAGGTGCTGGGATGTTCTGGGAGTTCTTGTGGAGGCTTTACCCGGCCAAGAAGACAATTCACACCCAGGCTGCTGGCACAGAAGTCGTAACTGGTGCAGAGAAACAAAAAAACCAAGAGATTTCTCTCTTCTTCTCCCAAAACCGAGGAGGGGACCAGACAGAAACCTTATTTAGGAGTAACCCTGAGAATGCTGTCAGGCCAAATAAGCAGAGTTCAGCTCGGGGGGAATGGGACACGTCCAGATAAATGCAGCACTGGGCTGTGAACCACTTATCAGGCCTGCAACTGTTAGAGGTAAATTCACATTTCCAAGGAATACCGTAGAACAACACACAGAATCAAGGCCAGATCCATGGATATTCACACCCAAATTCTTCTCCTGCTCCTCATATTTAACTCCTACCCATCACCTGCCCTGCTGCAAGAGGCATTCTCTCATACAGTGATATTTTTAATTGAGATTCCAGCCTCCTTGCCAGACTAAAGAATACCAGAAAGTGAGATCATAACCCGTGGTTTGACAGCATAAATATCTTTTAAACATTGCCTACTGACTTTTTTTGATATTTGCATCAACTAACAGTTCAATTTGTTTAGACAGGACCTTCCCGTGTTCATCCACACAAATTTACTGATTTCAAGCAAATAATGAAGGCAGACAGAGCAGTGAACATGAGGAACAGAGCAGAACAGAACATTTCAGTTGGAAGGGACCAACAATTATCATCTATTCCTACTGCCTGACCACTGCAGGGCTGACCAAAAGCTAAAGCAAATTATTAAAAGCAGTGTCCAAACACCTCTTAAACAGAGACAGGCTTGGGAAACACTGCTCAGCTCTCTGGATGCCTCTTCCAGTGTTTGGCCACCCTCTTGGTAAAGACATTTATTCTAATATTGAGTCTGAACCTCCCCTGACACAGCTTTGAACCATTCCCACGTGTCCTGTCACTGGATCCCAGGGTGAAGAGACCAGCAAAGACAGGCTAATAAAATGAAGAATAAAATAGCTTCTCATATGGTAGAGAACTTCTTGCATGGCTGAGCAAGTGATGTTTTAAATCTTTAGTGGTACGGAAGTATTTTTAAATAAGACTTAATACGACTCAGCAGTCACACTAAATCACATTTAGTCCCAAGTGTCTGTGGAAATGCTATGATAGCATCAACATCAGGTCAATCATTCCGATTTCTATTTTCTGATTAATTCCCTCAGTAAAATCATCCAGAGATTTCTTCCTTCCCCCCACCTCCCTTGCAAGTGTTTTTTAATACTTCCCATGCTATTTCATCCACAAATCCAACTCACATTCCTTTCCAACATGATCAGAAACCCTCAACATAATCATTCTCCAGAAGTTCCTAACTGCTTCTATAAAATGCAGGAACCAGACTGAGGGACTTCTAAACCCACTGTCTTGGTTCAGGTTCAAACAAAGGAAAACTGAAAGTCCCAAGATAAAACCACCAGACTAATCAGTCGTTTCCAACAAGGCAGTAGTAGTTTTAAAAATATTTTGCATAAATATTTGTCACATAGGTTTTGTTTGAGAAAACACTGATGTCATTATTTGCTCAGTGTTCTGCAGAAGGAAGGGGGGGGAAAATTACCTGCAATAGCTCATGTTTTCTATGTAGAACTGACAGCATTAGCATTGGCAAGGCTTTTGCAGGTGCTTTTTTTTTTTTTTTCTTTCTGGCATAAATAATACACTTGATTTCCTGCATTTATCTCATAGCTTTTATCTCAAGAGCCTTTTAATATCCCCTTGCTTTCAAGAGACCTAAATTAATGTTTTCAGAAAATGTTGTGACTGAGATTTCTGCCGTTTGATAAATCAGTCAGCTACCTCTAAAGGAAGGTGCCTGGCATTTTAAGTTTATCATTCAATTTCAAGGGTTTTATTGAGTTATTTTTCTTTTGCTTATAGCAGAATTGTAGCTGGTACTCCTGGTTTTAATGAAATAATTCTGGATTGACTCAGGGTTATTTGTATGAGAATAACATGATCTTATGTGAGTCAGGTCTATCCCTTTTGCTGCTCAAAGGGGATTTGAGTGTGCAAGGGGCATTTGGAGACTGATCACAACTAATTCTTTTAGGGTGGAAAAGACCCACCCCAACTTAGAAAGGTGAGTGCTCTGTAGGGAGTTTTAAGTCCTCATGGACACAGACTATTTGGGTTTATTTCCAAGTAGCTCTAACACAGGTAGAACACGCTCCTGCATATTCTGATTTATTCTTACCATGGGCTGGAAGACCACACCATGTGCTGAAATGGCAGTTTCAGGGATCTCAGTATTTGCCAGCCCTGTAGTGAGATTTCTTCCTTAAAGATGGTCAGAAAGTGATGTACCAGCCTCCTCTGAGTTCACAGCCTTCCATTTTCAGATCAAACTTGTTCTTTCTGACCCATTTCACAGCAGAGAAGACCTGTCACTACAGCTCACAGATGGAAATTGATCTTTAGATCTCTGGTGTGACTCAGAGTCCTTTTAACTACAAAGGTCAGGCAGAAGAACAATGTCTTTACTTTAGATACAGCTGAAATCTACAGCATCACAACAAACCCTTCTGCAGCCTGTGAAACCAAGCATTTACCTTGACCTTAGATTATAAATTTTGCCTCAGAATCTCAAGTTAGGCAAAAAGAAAGAAAGAATTAGATTGAAAAGTAATTAAGCTCCTTCCCTGCACAAATGAAAGCAAACTGAACAGATATAATAACCAAGAAAGGGCAGCAGCTGTTAGGAAAACTGGTTTATTGGAGCTAAGGTCAGAGATTTACTTACACTGCAGCTCACTTTTTTAATTTCAGGTCTTTACATGTTTCCACTTTGTCTGCAAGTGTAAACTGTAGCTCGAAAAGCAAAGAAAATAATTTTCTTCTTCACTTTTAAAGGGCCATTACTTTCTCAAGCACGTCAAGACACCTTCATTCATCAAGGAGGGAATTAAAAAACATATGACAACACAAGTCACTGTTATTTTCCCCACAGCCTCTGACTGTATTCTTCATTTCAGATTTCTGATTGAATTCTTTTATTTCTTCAGCAATATTCAATTCTCCACAAAGCTCTTTCAGCAATAAAAAGAAGAAAAACAAAAACACCCACACAAGAAATGAAAGCTCTCGCACAGCTCTATGTTAACATTCATTCTGTAAATATAAAATTGAGATGCTACCACAAAATCATTTCTTCAGAACTCTATTTTTCCCTTGTAAAAAGGAATCTCTAGACTCAATAAAGATTTTTATTAAAAAAAAAATCAATGACACAATTTAGCCAAAAGTCAACTTTTCAAACTAATTTAAGTAACTAAATTGCAGCTACAAAAATAAAAATCACATGAGTGTTTTATTTATTTTGCTGCTGACACAGCAATTTTATACGGGATGTGTTAATTTTTAATTGATTTATTCCCATAAATCCATCCAATCCCACATGAAATTGTAAGTTCAATTATCTCTGCAACCACTAGTTTAAAATGATTGATTTTTAACGAGTTTGGCTTCCAATCAATTGATGGGATCCTTCTCTCAGGGATCAACAGAGCCAGCAGGAATCTCCTGAAGCCCAACACAGGGAAATGCAAATTCCTGGACTGGAGGAGGAACAGCCCAGCTCCTCCAGCAGGAGGTAAAGAGACAACTGGCACCAGCTGAAGCACAGGAATTTAAATTTAAGAAACAACATTTTCACTATAAGAGTGGTCAGGCACTGGACCAGGTTTCCCTGTGGGACAGGTTGTGGAATCTTCACATTAAATCAAAACTCAACTGGGAATCGTCCTCTGGAACCTTCTCTCCCTGACCCTGTTTTCTGTTGTGGCTGGAAATGCACCATTTCCAGAGGCAGCTTTATCCTCAAAGTTCTGTGAATCCAACTATAAGTTGATATAAACCAGACTAGCAAATGATTATTCATTTTTTCCCCAGCAGACACACCAGTTTCAAGATGTCTGTGTGGGTATTGATGGGCCCAGTCTCCCTGTGACCACCAAGGCTCAGCTGTACAAGCTCCAAGGAGATTAAATTAACCTCTCACCAAGCCACTATTTTTGCTTCAGTAAAAAGGCACCAAAACCAATTTCACGCAACTTCCTCTAATCTAATTCCTTAGCTGAAAAACACAGCTTCCATAGCTCTGGCCAAATCCGAAATAACACATTTAAAAATAGTCACTAAATAAAGCTGAAGCCAAAACTGGCAACTGCAATCTGCTTGCAAATGTTTTGAGCAGAATAAGAGCCTAGAGGGAGTTATATCATGAAGAATTAATCACTTCCTTTAAGAAAACAAGCAGGGTCAAGAATCTGGCATTAAATTCACAGAGGATTTTTGGTGTTTCCAAATAAATTGTATTGTGTTACTATTATTTACCCGTATTTGCTTGTACAAGGACTCCATTACTACAATCACAGCAGCATATGGGACATCTCCCTGTCTAGGATTTCATTTTTTTTTTTAAGCTAAACAGCCCATTTTACTGAACAATATTTGAAGCAAGGCTATGAGGCTGATTTGCTACTTACTGTTCTGATAAGCAACATATGAACATAAACATTGAAGATGTAACCATTAAGTTGTCCTGCTTTTGACAATAAGTCAAGACTCATTTACTATCTATTTTAACACAAACACTACTTTTGCAGCACTTTTGTTTGTTGTTGGTGGCCTGTCTTCATCTATACAGGTGAAATCTGGGTCAAAGATCCAGTTAGAATGCAATGGATCAGGTCTTTATCCCTTTGATTTAGAGTTCTGTATCCAAAACTTGGTGTCACCAGCTTGGAAATATGATCTGGATTCATATTTTAAGCCAGAATTCATTTCATTCATTCCACTGGAAAAAGACATGGACAAAACCCAACTCATAAAATTTGGTAGAACCAGTTTTTATTTGTGTTATTGCCAGGACATCAACTGAAAAGAGAAGCTGTCCCTTTATTTCCCCCTCTCCTTCCAGCCACCTTACTGGTGATGTGATCATAGAAAATCTACAGCTCATGTTTTTCTGCTCTCCTCTGAGAACTCTTTGGAGGTCCCAGGGCATTGCAACAATTTTAAGCTGCAACTCCTGAACCCTTCTTGCTTTCAGAAATGTGAGCTCTCATATGGAAAACACGCTCAGGATTCCTGTCACCTTAATTAAACATGTTCTTGACATATGGTCCTCTGCTTGCAAGCAGAATCAGCCTTCCTTATGCATGAAAAAACCCTGGTGGCTTCTAGGCTGAACATGTTCCCTGAAAAAAATTGGATATATTCTCCAAACAAAGATATTGACTCAACTATAGCAATTAAAACCAATTATAGCTAATTGCAATTTATGACTAACACAGGATCTACAAAGCTGACATTTTCCCTCGTGACCCCGTGGTAATAATACAAATTCCAAATTCTGTCAACGGAATAAACTCAGACCTCCCTGCCCACAGAAATATCAGACAATCAAATGCTCACCTCTTGTAGCCTGTATAAAGAGTGGCACATTGTGCAATCTTCCTTGAGCTGGCAAATGCATGTAGCTACTCAAAGTAACAAAGAACTGTTAATTAAATGAACCCTACTGATTTCTTTTCCATTTTTAATTACTGAATATCTGGCCTACCTGGAATTGCTTTGGTGGATACAAACCTGGAATTACAAGCATTTATTTCCAATGCACATTGATTTTTAGATAAATAACACTCGAGGACTCCTAAGTTCCTATTTTGTTTGTGGAGAGAATTTTTTGTCAGCCTGACACAAGTGTCAAAATGACATCAGACATGAGCTGAAAAGGAAGAAATCAATTATGAAAAGCTGTGTATCCATCCCATTAGTATAATATATGCCTGCAAATTCAGTGATCTTTTCAGGTCCCAGCTGTGCACGTGGCTTGTCCAATTAAATGTTCTGTGTTCATTCACCTTAATTTTCCTCTTGCATGTGTTGCACTCAGTTAAATTCTCCTTACCCATACATCACATTTTTCATCAGCTGGTACGCTGGGTAATCATTACCAATTAAAGGTTTCTACTGATTTCTGCACAATTTGTCCTGTTTGCTTCACTGAGTGCACCCAATCATTCTGTCTGAGTGTCCATCCATTTGGCTGCTCGTTTTTGATCTTGCTGCTGCTGTTTCCATCTCGTTGCAAGGAGGGAAAAACACACCTGGACAGGTGGGGATGCCATGAGGCCTCTCCAAGGAAGGCTGCCCAAAGGTTCCCTGCAAGAAAACTCTTCAGAAGGCACACAGGAAGGATACAGCAGGAAAAAAATGCTGCATTTATGACCTTCATTAACATCTCTGTTCTGATGAAGGATGGGCACAGAGAGGCTGCATGGTGCCATCACAGGTGCTAACCTTAAATTAGCATAGAAATTGCCAATGGATTGTAAACCCATGGAAATACTAAGTACAAAACAAACAAATGTATATTTTGGGTGTTAGAATAGCAACATTTGTGCCACGGAGGAACACCTCTGAGCTACTGGACACAGGCAGGAGTTTGGGCTCCCTACAGCCAAAGGTTCATTCCCTCACACAAGATTGGCAGTACACTGGAAAAGAAGCAAAAAAGTTGTTCTAAACAATCCAGAAGACCCAGAGATTTTTTTTTGATCCAGTGGAACGTGCAAGTCACTCTTTGGCTTTATGAAACTGTGTTCCACACATTTTTCTTCTTTGTATGACATGCACCCCTTGGCCCAGGGAGGTGAAGCCAAGAAAATCATCTGTGCTCCAAGGAAGGAGAATTCTCCTCCAGGGCACAAGTTGGCTCTGAGAGTGGTACACAGGTTGTTCACAACATTTTTATGGAGTAAGCAAGGTCAGGCCAGGCCATCTGGGCGTGCCAGTGCTGTCACTCTTGATACACATCCCTACATTTTACGCTCTCACAGCTCCCCATTTACAGCACCAGAGATTTTCTTGTTAAAGGCCTCGTCTTGCATGGGTGAGGTTTTAGATTCTGGTATAACAAAGCTTGTGATTGACAGCCTATCCTAGAAATGCCCTAAGAAAAACTGTTCTGAATATGAGAATGGCTCTTGACTGAAGCTTCTAACCCCTCTTATGAGCTGCCTGGCAGCTTTTACTTGTGATTTATTTTCCTCATGGGTTCAAGTGAAGTAGGAAATACCAAACTGTAGTGGGCTACCATCACACCAATTGAGGTACTATAGTTTATGTCAACTCTCATCCTCACCACTTACATTTCTCCAGTCATGAAAATAAAAAAACTAATCCCCCAAACACTAACAGAAACAAAAAAAACCCACCCCTTTTTGGTGCCGTTTCATGAATTTCACAACACACAGTGAAGGGATGACAGAACTCTGAAGAGTGGAACTCCTTCATTTTACCTTGTAGCAATCTTGTGCTGAAGGGAGAAAGGTGCCAAGAAACAATTTTGGACTGAGATTATGGACAGAAGGTTTGTAAATACCTACATGTTAAGGAGACAGGAAGGACAGTTTTTAAAACTGAGCTAAGCACAGTTTGCAAACATGAATTATTATATCCCAAATATGTTCATTGCTTTATAGGAGTAGGAAATCAACACAATGGTGTGCTTCCCATAATACTCTTTTGGTTTCAACTCTTTGTACTACTGGTAATAGAATAACAGCAAGAAACTAAATTAATGATCACAGCTATAAACTATTCCTGATAAAACTGACAATTTTGGTTATCGAAATAGTTTTGCTGCAGAGAAGAATGGTTAGCATTGTAAGATTGTCAAATTAAATGCTTTCCTTATCCATTATGAGACTAAAATATGTATGGATTCTTAAGGCTTGTCAGTGACTTAGATATTATAACATCAGGCTTCAAACAGCTAAGTAGTTGGAGCAGCTGCAGAACTGCCTCACTGTAACATACACTTACCAAGTGATAAGAATTACTGAATACATAATATCTCTTCATTCTTATCACATTTTAATGAAAGAGTTTGTGGTGGGAAATACAGTCAATTCAGCCACACGCTAATCTTATGTCAGTGATGGAGAAAGCTGCTCTCATAATTTTGGTCTAAATACTCTGGGGACATCATTCTGCTCCAATAAATTTGGTGTGAGCTGCAGCACCATAACTCAGTGCTTAAACAACCAGTGCCAGGTAAAAGGAAAACCCCAGGACTCCTTCTGTGGCTGCCCCACTGGCTTGGAACTGAAGCTTGTAACATATCCACAAACATCTACTGCTCTCTTATTTATTTCTGTGACTCACACAAGAAAGAAAGAACAAAATCATCTCACAGTCTCATCACCCAACTTGTTTGCAACAAATACTTCTGCATAATTAGGCAATTTGAAGTTACCACTTTCAAAAAAATTCCATAGATATGATTTACTGGTTTTCAACTGGCAGTTCTTAGTAACAGAGCAACTGAAAGGAACAAACATTATTGGCTAAAAAACCCCAAAGAAGCTTACAGTAATCAAGTTATTTTACAGATTAAAAGTTTTATCAGACACAACATGAAACACACCAGAAATCATCTTCTCAAGACAGAGTAAGGAACCTTTACAAACATCTAAGTTAATAAAACTAATTAAATCAGACAGATGAATCCTGAAAACGCCACCTAAACATCTGTCAGGATTCAGCACAAACTGGGGGTATCTGACCAAACCATGAGACCTAGATTGAGGACCAGCTCAAAGCCAAAAGAGTGACTGTAATGTCCTGCTTCATACTCAACTGGAATATAACAAAATAAATATTTATTGTGTAGACAGAGGTCTGCACTGGGGAACAGATGCCCCCCAGAATCACAGTGTTTTGTAACCTTGAATATGCTTCACTCTGCTGACAGTCCTGCTATGACTCTGAATGATCTCAGGTGGTTCCCAAGAGAAGGAAAGGTCACAGGCTCACAATTTTATTTTCAGAAGGAAATTTCTGACTTTCTCAAAGTCAGAAATTCAGAGTCCTCCAGCAAAAATCAGGTTCACGATCCAGAAGAAAAAGAGCAACCCCAAATCACAGAAAGGACAGCTTTTTACAAAAGAGGCACTGTGTTTAAGTGAACTTACAGGAAGAGTGGATGCTTGGAAAGCTTTTTCTGCCTTCAGAGACCAGGTCTGGATCACCTGTGCAGTGCATTTCAGAGTTCATTACTCCATCTGGAAAGCAGCGGTAAAAGAAATCGGGACGCGGTCTACAAAAAACACCATGGATGTTAAAAATACAAAAGCTGTAGTAACAAATAAACCTCAGAGTGATTATTACATTTACTGCTCATTACACACATGCAGGTTACTCTTGCCTAGAGTGATCAGTTTTGCACTGAGCAAACTGTAATGGCTCCCAAATTTTTACAGGTCTTGCCAAAACCCAGCTCAGAACGTCCTAAAAACAGCTACCAAAATCTAAACCAGCCTTGACTGTCTCAGTGCACTGAGCAAACCTCTGAGTTTCTCCTGACCCTGCTTTGAGCTGGGCCTGTAGGTCTGACTGGTGTCATATTGACCCTGAGCTAACAAACCATGTGGACAAGAAAAGTGAATGATCGCAGCTTCAGAGACAAGCTGACAGCAAAATACTTGGCTTGGAGTGCAGGAAAAAAAATGAGCTTATTCCTGTCTAAAGAGGGTGTATTCTTAATTATTTTCAAAGCACCCATCAAATAAAAGTGCCAAGTGCCGTTATTGTCGGGGCATCAGTTCTGCAGCAGAGAGGGTTCATCAGAAACCAAACACAAATATTGCTTCCTCAATGCTGCAAAAGGTCCCAACAACAAAAGCAGCATTGGACTCTGTCAAATAGTGTATGAATTCAAGTCAAACGTGTCTTTTTCAGCTGAAATTATTCAAAATTTTGATAAACAGACAAATATACTTAGAAGTTCTGTTTGCTAGATCTTTCTGAACCCTTCATTTGAAATAACGCTTCCCTAAAGAAATGTTCTACTAGGAATCCATTCAGTGCTTAGCCCCCAGGTTTGTTTTGCTGTGGATGTTGGTGTCACCTGGACACAGAACATGCTTCTCCCAAAATGCAGGCACTGGGTCACACAGAGTTCCTGTTAAATCAGACAAGGGGCACTGGCATCCACCCTCCCAGGTGCTGTGGCCCTTCCCTCCTGTGTTGCCAATTTAATGTGCTGATTTCAGCTCCCACCATTCCTGTCCAGCCCCTCCCTTGTCTGGGTCTGCCAGCCAGCCAAACAAGCTGCAGAACACAGGGCCAGGGACCCCTGCCACAGCAGGATGTCACATAATGGAGCTGTACAACACCTGCACCAGGCCAAGGACGACTCCACAGGGGCCCCCTCTGACTCCACGTGCTCTGGAACAGCAGCTCTCTGTTTACTGGGATTTGTTGTAGCTCTCAATCTGTCTCCATTTCTCTCAACAGTTAAACACATCGTTTATAACATGACAGCACTTACCTTCCCACTATTAATTTAATAGTATTTGTGCAGACACCATTCAGAGCTAGAGCCAAGGAAACAGCTACAAAACAGAATGAACAAACAGAACAATAATAACCTAAGTACCAAGCAGTAAATTGCAGAATTACAACATCTGATTTACAGACTTAAACCTTCACTGGACTGAAAACTGAATGATCTTTTTTTCACCCTGCTGTTTTTCTTGTTAGCCAGACTAAGGACAGACCTCAGAGCACTGTAATAATCATGACTTACTTTGTTCTTATTTCCCTACATGAAACCAGCTTTCCTACCACGCCATTTGAACAGGCATAGGTCAACAAATGGGGAAAAAAATAGAGAATGAAGTACTGTGGGTTTGCAATTTTTGAGTTTTGTAATTTACCAGGTTAAACTCTCATGCTCTTTGTGTCAAACAGAATTCCTGTACAGACCAATACACAAGATATATAGATATATCTACACACACACATATGTATATACATGTATATATGTATATATATGTGTGCGTGTGATGCAATTAAACACTTCACTTTCAGGCTAAAGAATTGCCTTATGGCTAAAACTACAATTGGATGATTTTATTCCTCTTTCAAAAGGATTTGGCTATTTTGATTAAATATTTCAGCATTTCCCCCTTACGTTTGCTCCCATGATTAACAATTTTTTCTAATAAAATTGGAGAACAGGAAGGAACTGTCATAGTAGGTAAGACTTAATCACCTTTTCTATTTGTGCTTGCATGCCAAGTCCCTAGACTTTGCAAAGAATCTCATCTCAAGCCTGTGGAGATCTTTGCCTTGAATTCACTGGCACTTGGACCCTGCACACACACACACTTTAGATTAAAGCTGATTTAATTTTGCAGTCCACACCATAGCTCCCTGTTGCAAACCAGGAACCAATGAATTTTATTTCCCATCAGAAAAAAAAAGTCTTATTTCCAGCAGAACATTTACAGTAATATAACTTTGATTATGACAGCCACATGAGTTATTTTCTCCTTGGGCTGCTGCCCCAGATGCTGCACTTCAGCAGCACTCATCCTGTCTCCATAAAACCTTTGCCTGAGGATATTACAGATCATAAAAATGTGTTATAGGATCTGGTTTTTTAAAGCTAAAAAAAAAAGTGGGACCTTCATCAAAACAAAAACAAGGGGTTTCTCAGAATATAACAATAGCAGCCAGCAAAAATACAAGAACAAGTCAATCCTAGAGACACCCACACTGTTAAAAAAATATTCCTCTTTCAACACCTGTGTTCACAGTGACCACTCAACCCTGTGCTCTGTCCCAGTTTTTCAGGAAATTGCATGGGGAAATTTTCCATAAAGTCAAATGCAGATGACCAGCAATGCCACAGCACTATACTCCCCCTTCTTAAAAAACATATCTGCTTTTGAAGACAGGCAGTAAAATTGAATCTTTTTGTTGAGTTTTTGTCTTGATTGTTCCTTGTACACCTGACAGAGCTGTGCCTTCACTGTTGCACATTCCTTACAGTGACAATCCAAGCATCAAGTGACAGTGTGAATGTAGGATGGTAAAAAAAATTCTATTTGCTCTGCTGTTGTTTCCTTTAAGAAAGATTCATATTGCCCATCTAAAGTCACATAACACAGACAGTGAGAGATTTAGGCACTCCAAGGGGAAGGTTTAAGGGCACCTAAATTAATTCCTCCTTACTCCAGGTGCATTGAATCCCCTTCTTTGTATTAATGGCTATACGGGGAGCAAAGAATTTTCCTGTATTTTTAACCTTTTCTCTCCTCCATGCATCATGCTTAAAGAAAGCCACCATTTGGGATCCTCCCTGAAGATTCTCCAGGAATATTCTGTGCCAGATCTCAGCAAATCAGAGGCCCACCACACCTAATGAACCTTCACATCACCAGACACTGAACCTCATTAGTGTACAGTGCACTGGAACAAAAAATTAAGCCACAAGAAGTTCCACACTTGTGGCACAAACTGAACAGAACATCGAGGTTGCTGTTTCCTTAGTCTGGGCACTATCCAAGAGGGATAATGGGGAATTTTCTCCTACATGTTACAGAGACAATAACAACAGAAGGCAAAACAGCAAGAAAAAGAAATAAACAATGTCTTTTCAGAACAAAATGGTGAAAGTAAGTGATGGAGAAACCGAGCCTAAGCTCCTTTCCTTCTTACACAACAGAAAGTGAGGCTGAGAACTGACTGTGATTTATGAATGAGGAGTTATTTCCACTGAATGGACTTGTCAGTAAAGTATCTAAGACATTTCAGAACTTAAAACAAATGACTGGCAGCAGTCAAAACAAACCTAGGATGGTTTCACACTTGTGTGAGAGCAACTGGAGAAAGAATAATATGTAGGAATGAAGCCTTGTCTAAAAATTTTTTCCAAGGCAGATACACAATGCCATTTACATCCTATCTAGTTAAGGCAAGGCTGAGTATTGCTTTGATTTTACTATATAGGGGGCAATAAATAAAGTGCAAATTAGCCAGTAAAACAGAATTTCAGAACTATGCATATTTTAAACATAAGGCCAACAAAAACATTTGCAGTTCTTAGTGCTTCAAGGTATCCCTTGCCAGGGAAAGTGCTTAAATCAATATTGGCCTCTGGCAATATCTATGTAAAAAGCATCTGAGCATGTGTCACTGTAAGATTTCAAGAGATAGGCACAGCCAGAATTAGAATTAGCTGGAACAGCTTGAAACTTACCCTCCCCATTGTCCTCTGCTCCAATTTTCTGCCTACAACTGTAATTAGACCTCACCCATAGCAGAGCCACTACTGCTCACAGTCCAGGATTAAGTGCACAGCTAATTCCATTGGCAGTTTAAGATGAAACAACAGCTTCTAATTTAAAGCTCTGAGCCAGGAGCATTGGATTGCCATGGGTTTTGCCATGGGTAACAGTAAATTCCAGAAGAAGATCAGAGAAAACAATGAGAGGAGTAATTTCCTACACTAAACAGCTGAGTCGCACAGGACTTCCCAGTCAAAGCCTTAACTTAGAACAGCTGCAAATATAAATAAGAGGCAAGTAATAAATTGGGTGTGACAGAAAAATATACATCTGAACAGTCTCTCAGATGGACTTGTCTTTGCTGATCAAATTCCAACCCCAGCTGGCTAGATTGTGGAATTAAGGCACAGAATTTGTACATCTAGAAACACAAATAGACCCCAAGGCTTGTGTGAGATGCCTTGAAACTGCACTGAAAACTACAACAACGGACTGTAATGGAGACAGGTTTTCTTCAAGGCTTGGACTGCACTTGGAATCAATCTCTGAGAGCTATCACACATTTTTCCACCTTGAAGTATGACATACATTACCTAAGAAAGCCTCTTTAATTTCGGTCTTGTCTGTTCGACGGATTATTTTCACCACAAAAATGACTGCCAGTGGCGTGAGGAACGAAATTGCCTGTGAGAGATAACAAATACCATGTGTGAGAGCATCAACTCCTTCTCAGTCCAACTGATTAATAATTAGCTGCAGCCAGCTCCATTTAATCTGAAGGGCTGAACGATCTTTATCAAACTCCTGACCTTAAGCAAAGTGGGACAATTTGTCTTTGCAACTACAGGGTGACGAGCACATTAATATTCCAATATAGCCCTCAGCTATAATTGATTTGTAATTGCCCAGAGCTGCATTTAAAATGTCAGCTTCTCCAGTGAAAAGGTAACACTCCATAAGGTCCACAAAATTCATACACTGATCCATACCGATTTTGGACATTTTTTCCTCTGTGTCCATTTTTGAGGAAGGCAGCCCACCCACCCAGGCTGAGTGCTCAGTAAGACCCTTCTCAACACAACAGACTGCAGCATTTTAAAATGCTTTTTCTCTTACTTCTTGTTTTCTTGTCAGCTGTCATGCTTGCATGCATTGGGAAGATTGTGCCTCTAGGATTCTTTTGTCTCCAGGTGTTGGGATGTGGAGCAAGCTGCTTTATTTTGTTCAAACCCAGAAAAGCAACATCTGACCATCTACAGCTTTAGTCACTGGTTAAACAGAACCTCATCCTGTAATTGTCAGTGCTGGAGGACAGGAAACCTCCTACAAGGAACCTGAAAAGGCATCTGTGCCTCAGTGTACACACTTTATTATCTTAAAAAAAAAAGTGAAAATTACCGGTTGAGGTTTGGGGTTTTTTTTGTTTTTTTTTTTTAAACAAGGCAAAAATGAAACTGTAAATGGTACAAGGGGTGCCAGGTCTTAAGTAAGATTATTATAAGATTATTTCTTTACTGAAGCTGAACTAAGCCTTGCTTCTTAAATAGCTCCACTGACACAAAAACCTGACCAGACAGATATATTATGGCAAAAAACACGTGACTCAGTCTTGTTTTTATACCACAGATTAATCCCAGTCCTCACTTTATGATTTTAGACAATCTGAGTAGGAAGCAACACTAGTGAGAGTGCTTTGAATTTGTTATTTTGGCTCTGCCTCTTGTACCAGATTGTCCTCGCCTGCATCTGCAAAATACTGTCTAACTCAGTGAACCAGGCAGATTAAAGCACAGCCTGGAGTCTGTTCCCTTTCTACATTTAGGAAGGCAGGCACCAGAATTTGTGCAAAAAGAAGTCACTTCCACTTAAAATCTCCCCCTAAGTAGGTGTGACATTCAAATTTGGATGCCAATGCCACGTTACTGCTCCAGAAATGTTCACTCCTCTCCATCCTCATCAACAACTTAATTTCTGTTTTCAGAGGCAGATCATGAAATTAAAATTAAATCCTAAAATTTCTAGCTTCATTCTAGAAGTAAGGATTGCCACCAGGAAAAATTAAAAAAAAGACAAAAAATATCTGCATTCCAGTACAGAAGAACATGTAGAAATATAGCCAAGGCTGACAGGCTTATAGTGGTGGTTTAATGGAGTCAGAAATCTTTTGAACAAGCAGGAACAGCAGAAATTATCAGCAATGAATAGCATTCAAGTGGCAGCTTGTTCCAAACCACTTCCCCATCCATCTTCAGAAATCTGGTAAAACTGCAGATTTCCTCATATTTTACAAGCATGTGAAATTTTGAGGGAGATGAACTATTCTTGCTCGCGGTGTCTTGCTGCTCCTTACACAAAAGCATTTGCTGGAAGGTGCTTTTTATTCCGCAGCAAAATGCACACACAAAGAAATTTTGGCTTGTGACAGACCCTTTTTTATTTATTTTGCAAAGAAGTTTCTCTGTGGCTCATATCTAAAACAGATTTGGCAACGCTCTAACGAGCAATGCTCTCCTCAGATGCATCTCAGCTATGTTTCCTTTTCCAGCAGCGAAATATTCCAGAATTGCCAGGCTTTTGTGAAACGTGGGCAAAATCTCTGCCATTTATTATTCATCCTGGCAAGGCAGAGATGTGCTGGAGTCACAGGGACTGCCACACACTTCCATTCATCCAGGGGAAAGCTGGCAGTTACCCTGCACTTTCCAAGACAAGGAATATCCATTGATAGAGAGGCAGAACCAGGCTCAGCTCTTTCCAGTTTTTGCTACCCATGCAGAAGTCAGCTTTGTCTAATTTGTATGTGCATTCACAACATTCCTCTTGAATTCAGGTCTCTCATAGCAAATAAAATAATCCAGCAATTAATAAAGTCTTAGAGATTGCCTTCTGATAAGCCACAGCCATGTTTCAATATCAGAGTAGAGTAGTGAAAACAAATTCTTTCCATGATGAAAGCTTGTGATCAACGCTAGAGCCAGATTTGTCTTCTTTTAAATTTAAAAAATAAGAAAAGAACATAGAAATTACCCATGTTTCTTAGTTTAAGGAGCTGTTCACTGTTTAAAATCTGAGCCAGAAAGAGAAGACAAGCCATACAAATATTACTGACACAGAGTAGCCTCAAAATTCCACCCACCACAAACTTTGCCAAAATCTGGGGCTGTGGGAACAGGGGAATGTATTATAATTATATCCCAGAATTGTGCTTTCCAGTGCCTACTGCCTAGGGAACAAGAGGATGGACTAATGGTTATCCCAACTGGCTTCAAAAATAGTTCCACCACTGCAGCAAAACCCTGCACAATGATTCACTCTTAGTTCTTGAACTCCTCAGTTATAAACAGACCAGAGAAACCATGCAGCAAAGTAATGCTGAGCATAAGGAAAAATCACACAATTAAACTCAGTCTTTCCCAGCACAACAACTTAATGTTTGGCTTGGGGGTTATTTTGTTTGTTTGTTGTTTGATTTTTGGGTTTGGGGTTTTTTTACACAGCTGTCTTCCTTTTCAGGGAAAACATATATTTTCATCCACCCAGGATGAAAAAGCAGAAAATAGAGCTGCTTCTTAATGCAATATAAACAAAATGTTTCTTGTTTATAAAGGCAAATTTAAAAATCAGGCTTTCAGCCTGTCTCAGAAGGCTGGGATATACGGTTGCCTCAAATGCAGGAGGCACCTTTAAGTTGTTCCTTAATTATTTTTTTTTTAATAACTGAAGGATTAAACATTTATTTTAAAAGCTGAATAGAAATGATGTAGCTGATTTGCATTTAATCTGAATTCAAGTTTGAAAAGTAGAGCCCTGGCCTCACTGAAGGCTCAGGAAAAGATGACTTTGAGGCAGGAGTTGAAAAGACTGAACTTCTACTTTTACAGCCTGAACTACACCTGTAATTTCAGCATTTCTGAGGTGGTTTGTCCTACTGAGCTGTTATACATACAGATTATTATGATCATTAATCACTGCTGGTGAAGGTTATCAAAACTATGAAGTTTGATAACCAAACTCAGCCACTGAGTCTGCATGTGCTGAGCAGGGAAGAGCCAGAAGAGCAGCGACAGCAGGGCAGCTCTTTGATATACTTGGTGTTGGCAGAAGCTAAAGCAAAGGTTTTGCCTTTAGGGAAAAGAAAATTATTCAGAGTTCAGTATCTCACTGCCTAACACACCTAAAACAAATTGGATTTAAAAATTCAAGCATTTAACCTTATAAGAGCATGGCAAAGTTTTGTCAGGTCACCCAACCAGCTGATTGAAAAATCTTCTCTACTCATTTCTCTCACATCCCTCTCAGGTAACACTGCTTTCACTCCTAAACTGAAAAATCAACATTCATAAATTCAGTCATCTGATAATGCTGCTTTTTAAAGAATTCCCATCATTTGCTACGTTTTGGACAACATTGGTTTGGAAAAGAATTGCCTTTAGGATTAAAGGAACATCTTCTACTTGTGAAATATTCCCAATTGCTTATCAAAGGAAAATTTACTCAGTTTGCAGTCATCAGATGACCCACAGTACTTCAGTACTTACAAACATGAGCCGTGTAGGGATGTTGTCTGACTGCACCAAAGGATTTTTGTACAGCCAGATCTCCTCTGGCTGGATCACTCGCTGGAATGGATCCAAAAATTCCGTAAAACTGAAAAAAAAAACAATGAAAGGTACAAATTTTTTCACAATTTGAAGTGATGACCAAAAACCCCCCAAAAAATTCTGCTCATTTAGAACTTCCCCCAAATTTGACTATGACATAGCATGCATGAATTATCCTTATTAATAAATTGCTACACTGCCATCCTACCTCACTGTATTTTAGTAATACAAACTTTATAAATACACCCTTCAGAAAATGAGTTTTAAAAGTTTACACCTTTGAAGTTGCTCTACCACTTTATAAAAGTTCCATAAACACTGATGTGGAGAATTTTTTTTTTTTTTTTTTTTTTATTTTTTTTTTTGGTGGGAAAAGTGTGAAAATAACACTGTGAGATTAAATAAATCATGTAGTCATTTATTATCAATTTACAATCATGTAAATCCAGTTTTTTACCCTAAAGAAATTATATAACAAATGTAAACTATAAAATGTCTTTCAAATGTCGAGATTCAGACTTTGAAGCATGACAGTTGCATTTGCAGCATCGCAAAGCAAAAGAAAGAAGCAGCCCAGAAAATTTCCTCTACTGATAGAAAAAACAGATAACTTTAGAGAATATCTCAAAAAGATACTTACTTCTAGAACAGGACGGGCTGTCAAGCTTAAGAGGAATCTAAGTCTACCAGAAATGTCTCATTCTACAAAAACAGTTTTAATTTCATTATTATGTTTATTAGCACTCTTACAAAGGAAAAAAAAAGAAAAAGGAAAAAAAACCCAAAAAACACAACCCCCCCAAAAAAAATCCACCCAAACAAACACACTAAAAACCCTCATTGTTCTGTAATTACATTATTTTGCAATTAAGAGCATCAAAATCAAATGTTGAGGTCCCACTGTGCTGTAGAAAGTAATTTGTGTGGGTATCTTTCGTCATGCACTGACAGAAAAAGCAGGAATTGTGCTCTCTGGATGCAGCAGGAAGTTTCAGAAGCTTTTCATGACTACCTAAATTGTCTCACTTCATTTAAACCATGCTCCTTTTTTCCACAGAGTCCTTCAGCTCTCTTTAAATGTTCTTGGCTTTGAATTGAGACAACCTGGGAATATCAGACAGCCTGGGAAGTTTGGCCTGGGCTTTGCACTGGTCATTTCAGGTCTGGTTTATTGGGAGTGGAGGAATGGGTGCTGAGGGAAGACACAGGGACCAGTTTCCTGCAGACTGCTCTCGCCTGAAAAACCCACGGGGCCACAACTCTGAGGCGCAGCCACCCAAAGCTTTTCCTACTGCAAATTTTCCAAAGCCAAGGGCTTTAAATCCCTCCAAACCCAGGTTTTTACACCAGCAGCGGGCACATAAGGGGCTTTGCAAAGAGAAAAAGCCAGAGCAGTTTGTAGAGCAGATTAAAAATTAAACCATGCTCACACATGCAACTCTCCCCAAGCAAGACAAGCCCTCAAACCGAGCTGGGTCAGCAATTTCCTCCACAGGAGCAAGCCACTGCCACTGCCCATGGCAGTGTTATAACTGCAGATTATAAAGTTGGCATTTTGCAAATACTAAAATGAATGCTATATGTATAATGTTAGAAGGTTTTGCTGCATTAATATAGTTTATTTTCTGCTATTGCCAGGGCTTAGAAATGGTGGTGTGGTGAATATACATACAGCATGAGGTTAAAATAGAAACTGCGTGATGTAAGACGATTTTTGTAGCTAACTCAGAAGGATGGGAAAGATAATCAGGAAATTCCCCACATTCCTGGATTATCAGGATGAAGATAATGGGGACAAGACCCCAAAGCTCCAAAGAATTAATTTATTGATCCTCTGTTATCAGAGAGTGGGACGTGGGACGACAAAGTGGCGCCACGCAGAGATTTATCTGCAAGGAGTAATAAAATGTTGAATTGGTGAAATGGGGGCAGGTTGAGGAGGGTTGAAATTAGGAGAGCATCTGAACTCAAAAGGGTGTTTGAATAATGCATTAGGGTCTTTTCAATATGTTACATGCTAGTCCTTTTGCAGAAGTGCTCTGAAATAGTGAGGTGCGCTTTTTGGCTGAATGCACCTGGCCATACTACTTTGCTTTATTTCTGCTTCCTAGTTGTCTTATTTTATTAAGCTATTTTTAAAAAAAAAAATCCCAAGAAAGTGAACCTCACAGGCTGGAACCAGGGTGATACAATTCTGCATGGGGCCAGCCTGGTTTTAGCCCCACCAAGGTGTATCAAGCTCCAAGGCTGCCAGCAACCTCCCAGAAATGGCTTAAGAATAATTAGTGAGACAGCTTGATTGGAGGTGTTTTGAAAAAGCAAAAAGGTTTAATTAAAGAAAAAGCAAAAAGGTTTAATTAAAGAGAAAATAGCAAACTATACAGAACAAAAGAATAAAAAGCAGTGCACAGTGCAGGCAGGCCCCTTGCACCTGCTAAGACACCCCAAAAAAGCCCCGAGATTCTCGGGGCTCTCTCTTCAGTATTCAAGGATGTAAGAGGGATTTTTGGCAAGGTGCCCAGTAGCAAACAGCAACACCATTCCTTGAGGAACAGCTAAAGGGACCAACAGGTGTTTTTGTCTTTGCACTGGGCCAATTACAATGAGAAAAGCATGGAAGATTCTGGTTCATCTTCCTTATAAGTTCAGGGGTGAAACCAAAAACTCTTTTCCCAATGTGGGAACATCTGCTGGGGTATGGGGGTGCCCCGCAACACCAGGTGATCTTTAAAGTGATGCCTTGGGAAGGCTGAGCTGAAACAGAGACTGGACAGAGCTGGAAAATAAAGCAGATATTTACTGAAAGGCCTTTAAGGTACACCTTGGGCAGGACAGAGCCTGGCCAGGGCTACACTCAAGGTGAACTGAAAATGGTCACAAAATGGACAAACTGTCACAAAGTCTCACATTTTTATAGGTTTTGGTCCATTTGCATATTGGGGTTTAATTGTCCAGTTCCAGCTCCAGGCTGTGAGGTCCCATCCTGCTTGTTCCTCCCTTCAGCCACCTTTGTTTGTGCTTTTGGGGCTGGAAGTTGTGCTTGGTCTCCAGCAGGAAAAGGATTTGTTTTGTGTCCCTGCTCTGTGAAAAGAGCTGAGTGACACTGACAGTGAGGCTCAGAACTGCACCCAAGCAGCACAGAGTCTGAAAACATGAAAGCTGAAACTTAAGGCATCAAAAAGTCTCTTCCAACCCAAACCATTCTGACCCCCTTTACCTCAGCACACCCAGACTCCCTCTACACAACATTCAGAAGAGCCCAGCTGATCTCTTCTTCCTCTCCTTTCCTAAAGGAAAACAACCACATTTAAGGACCAAAGAGGGTCAAACACAGCCTTGACACTTGTACTGTTGTCACCTGTATTTATGTTTCCTACACTGGCCTACATGGACAACAAGATTATTCTGGGAGCTTAAGGAGTCTGGATTTGCAAGGGGAATATTTTCTGTTATACTCATCTTCTCCAAACCCAGAGTCAGCCTGCTCTCCCAAGAAGGTGAACTCCAGAAGTGTCAAAACAATTTGTTTCAATGTTTTCAAAATGAAAACAAAGCTTTTTTTAAGTTTAAAAGACAATGTGCAAGACATGAAAATAGGAAACATTTCTAAAGAAGAACAGTTCCAGGTAATATATCACCCATATGAAAAATTCATTTTCTAGTTTTCAACTTGAAAAATAAAGGTCGCCTGCTAGACAATGCAAGCAGGTTTGGTTCCACACTTCAACTAAGAGAGAGTCCTCAGTATGTTATATATTATTTGGAGCATTTCTGGTAACTGCAGAGAGCAAACCACACACAAACATCTGTGCTTCAAGGTGATCACAACACATCCGTGCACCAGTGCACTTTTGGAAAATCTGTCACATTGGGGCATCAAAAAGTCTCTTTTGATGTTAAGACATTTGAAATGATGAACAAATGCCAACAGAGTTAAAGGTTTGGGGCTGTTCTTCATGTTTTGTTTCCTGCCCCATGTGATATAAGAAGCTAAAATTATTGTTGTTTAAATCTGAGAAATTAAAAAAAAAAATCAAATAGTTCTCACAGGAAACATGCTAAGACACTTCAGAGACATACTGTCATAAGATTTAGTGCCTTTAAGAGCAAAATAACACATGCTAAAGAGATGAAAATGTAATAAATAACATAAATAGTACCTGATTTCCGATGAGGACTGATTTTTTGATTAATATATACTCATCTGTACTGATAAAGAATGAGTAATTTCAACAAATCCACCAATGACTGCAATTATTATTATTTTATGCAACAGCAGCAGTTTTGTATCCACTATATATTAAATCTGATTAGGTTTTCATTTATTTCTTTGACTTGCATTCTGAATATCTTCCGAAAACTGTGTTCAGATTGAGTGCAATCTAATGCAAAAAAACCCAACCAACCAATGAACCAACCAAATTTTCTGAAACTGGGCAAAATAATTTCAAAATCACTGTAGAGGGAGAAAAAAAAAATAGCAGCAGAAGGCAGCAGATGTCTCTGTGAACAATGCAGAAATAGAAAGTAAACAGTTAAAGGAAAGAAACTGTAAAAAAAGAAATAACTTTTTTTTTTTAAATCTTCCCAAAGAGCTCAACTGCTAATTAAATTTTTATGCTAAGACTCATAAGAGAACAATTCTCTTCTTTTTTGAAGCATCACCAATGGGTGAGTGGATATGAGATTTCACTAGCTTGAAGGCAATTCCCTTTGTACTCTATTAAACAATCATGAGACATACTGGTTTCTAAGCTGCCTGACACTTGGTGATTTATGTGCCTTTGTCCCAACCAAAAATACAGTCTATCACTATTCATAAGTCAGCACAAGCTTGTTTAAAGGACTAGATGCTATGAGAAATGAATGCTGGCCTTGGACAGAGAAAACTGGTTTTGATCCTTTTGTGTCCAAAGTACAACCTCAGCCATGGAAGCTCCCCTGGCAGCAGGTTTCCTTTGTTTTAGTACAGAAAAAGCATAGCTTTTTGTCCATTTTCTTCGTTTTTGCATATTTCCCCAACATTTTTAACAGCTTAGCAAGCAAGATTTCAAACACTTCAGCCTGATGGCGTGTCTTTAAGGTATAAAAGGAGTTCCATTAACTTCGAGAGCCTTTAACTGTGACATTCAAAGCAGCCCAAGGGAAAGAGGAGCCCAAATAACATTAAAAACACCAGTGAGCAGCAACAGGTGCCCCAGTCCCTGGGGTTGCTTTGGCCATGCCAACACTGCTGCTTACAGCTCCACACTGAGTAAAAACGCTGTTCTTTTCCAAGGTCTTCGAGGTACATTAACTTCATTTCCATTTCACAGCGTGCAGCCCTTCAGGATCATTTCGTGCCAGCACCACATCACAGCCAGAGCCAGGTAACAGCTCACTAAAAGCAGTTTTGTGATGATGTGGACTAATAACTCGGGGTTATCTTTTTATGAAACCATTCACTGATAGTGAAGGAATCAGACAGGGCATAAATATCCTCACAGAGGTTTTGACCTGAGCTTCCACAGTGGTTTTCACCTCCCAAAAGCAGCAGCAGGATATCATTTGGCACCTCACCTTATTGTTTCCAGCATTGCCTGGCCCTCAGCTGCATCACACTGCAAGGTTTAAATTTCTGCCTGGTCCTGAGCATCAGCTCAGGGGTGGTTAATTGGTTGGTTGGTTAATTGGTTGGTTGGCAGGAGAGGGGTGGAAATTGGGGGGTTTTGCCTTTTACTTTTTCCCTCACAGACCAATCTTGTCCCAAATACCAAGTGCCAATAACTGAGAGCACAGAGCAGTACACATGGGATGGCAAAGCACCAGGAGGGGATGAGCAGGGACTTGTGACTGTGACACCCAGACTTTCATCCCAGACACCTAATGGATGACCCTCCTCTTCTCTAAGCTTCATCTGTTGATAAGCAGATTTTATCCTCAAATGGCCCTGTCTGCATGTCCCCACTGGGGCAAACAACAAAAAGATAGCCATGAACTTCTCTTATAAATCACCTAAAATATAAAATAAAAATATTTTGGCTCTGACCACCATTCCCTGCCTGCAGAACTCTGTGTGAGCAAACACTTCTGCCTCTCCCACAAACACAGGTTAACTGTGGCTGGGCTGTTGTAACTCCATTTGGCATGTTTTTACATGGATATTTCCTCTAGTATTCCCCTAACTAGGTGTCAAAGCCAGGTGCAAATGCTTGTCTAGTGTACCTGCCATGTTAAATTGTGCAATCAGTTGTTCTGCAAGGTTGTGAGCAGTGTCAGTGGTGCTGAAGTTGGTAATAATTGGCCTAATTACACAGTACGTGCACAATTCACAACTCAGGAGTTGCTTTAGGAGCTTCCCACAAGTGATCCAGGTTTGAAGAGAAAGTGCCCAGAGTTTGCATCAGCTGGGTGCATTGAACACTTTGTTCACATCACCTTGGCTCACATTTGAATTCAAGACTTCAGTTTACCCTTTCTGAAACACGCTAATAGTGGGGAAAGCATTCATGTCATGTTATTTGATGTACCTGGAGAGAATAACTTGTTCTCAAGCCATGACAAAACCTAGGTTTGTTTACTGCCTACAGATAATATTATGGAAAAAAAATACCATAACTTCTTAGAGGTTATTTTACAACATCCTGCAAAAAAAAAGACAAAATATGAAAAGCTTGAAATGCTCTGTGGCTGGCATGTAAGATTAACAAAAGTGAAGGAGAGGGGATAGTGATGAGGGGAGATAAGAAGCAATGCCTCTGGTTTATCACCATGATTCTGCTCTCCATGGAGCTGGAGCAATTCAGACTCTGAAATGCTGCTGCCTGTGTGTATCAGCATGATGAGATAGCTTTGTGTCAGCTCAGAGGTTAGCACAAGCAAAGAGATCTGAGCCATTTAATATCTAAAGTAATTTGGGAAATCCACAGCTCCTCAGCCATCAAGAAGGGTTACAATATATATGGCCAAGACTCAATTATGAATGATAAGCAAGGAAGAAGCTGGCATGAATTAAAAATATAACTTCAATAATATAAACTCTACTTTGATAGAAAAAGGAACACTCCCTGTAGTTAAGGCACACCACTGGGTGTCAAGAGATTTGAAGTTTCCTGACGTGGTTTTACAAAGCCAGGTAGGGCAAACCATTTCAGTACCAGTATCAAAGTACCAATTAATTCTGCAGTTTGTTTATTAACTGGATCTGCACATTCCAAGTATGCACTGCTGACAAACACCCAGCAACAGCTTTAACTTCTCCAGAGAAATCAAAAGGAAAGAGTTAATTTTAAATATATATCTGAATTTATATTGCAATAGGCACTGAATGCCAAAGAAGTGCTCCCATCAGAATAGAACTAATGTTTTATTGGTTCTTCACAGACTTTTGTGGAAACGTGTTACTGTAAATATCATTTTTAACTGCACTAAAACCAATTAAGTACTATACACACTGACACAGAAACACCAGTATCAATAAATTATCCCTTTTCAACAGCTAAAAACTTATTATTTCCCAGTACAGTACCATGCAGTGTATATACACCTACTATTTCTGATTAATGATTTGAAATCCCCATGTAGAGCTTTATTGGGACTGATAAAGACAAAGGGCGTGGGCAATGGTTTTGGGGTTTTATTTAATGTCACTGGCAAGTAGAGGACTGGTTCTGGAGGGCAGCTTTGGCTTCAGATGAGTCAGTATGACTTGATGGAAAATATTTCTGAATACTTTAAATTAGCTAGCAATTGCAGTGTGATTTAATTAGCACATATGCCTCCATTCGCCCCTCAGATATACAAGAAGTCATTTTGATTAAGAAAAGATTGAAAATAAATTCTGAAAATAAAATACACAGATATTACCACAGCTGTCATATTTCCCTGAAGTGCTAAAAAAGGAGAGTTTCCAGTATTTTCCTGATAGGCTTCCCAGACTTGCCTCACATACCCACTGATTTTACAGATTTATATCAGGGTATAACTTCTTCCAAAGATGAATGGCCACCCTCTGCACTCTCCTCTGTGCAGCCAACACTGCACCCAGCAAGGAGGCAACAGCTGTGGAGCCTGGGCTCACTTAAAAGCTCAAATCTCAAACTAAAAACAATGCAGACACAACAGGAGTCCTGCAGCTTATGGAATCACATACAAATGAGATATATACTTGGAATACCTAATATGAAACAGCAAACCAGAAATCTCTTCACGATGTCGAAAAAGAAAGAGCAGCCTGGAGTGGGGTTTTAGAACCTAATGTTAGTTTTCTTTGCACTTAAATTATATTGTTCCTGTTTTCTCAGCCTCTGGTGAGAAACTCTCTCTAAGTGAAAAACTTCCTTCCTGTGACACAGGGGAAAGGGAAAGCATTATCTGAGCATGCATGAACAGCACAAGAACAAGAGGTGAACACAGCTAGGAAGTTGTTCTTGTGCACCTGAAAGATTTCAAAAACTGCCAGTCTGTGCATTCTCCTTGTTAGGGGCTGAGCCCTTTGCTAGCAAGTAGCTAAATATCACTGAGCATCATTATTGCCACTGTGAATCTAGAAAACTCCCATTCCATGGGAATAAAATGGGTTTCCAGGCCTTAATTAGCTTCAATACAGCATTTTCACCATCATCTCTTCCTCACAGAAGTGGGATATTTGGAAATAAGCAAAGTGAAAGGAAGAAAGAGGGAACAGTTGGTCATGCTGCATTGCAGCTTTGATCAGAAGAGCAGGAGACAAGAGTGACTATAATGAACCATGGAAAAAAAAAAAACCTACTGCAAAATGAGTTGAAGTCATATGTTTTGGCTTGTTTTTAATTTTTGCGACTTTCCTTGACCTAATAATGAAAGTGATCTTTGTGGCTTTGCTTTTTGGTTAGCATAAAATAAACCGTTGTGAAACAAAAACAACTTTGTTTTGGCATTTGGCTGCTCCTGGGGTGAAGGAGCCGCTCAGTCCTTGTGATCCCAGCTGCCATGGAGCAGTGCTGCCCCTGGAAAACAAGGCAAGGAGGTCAGAGCTGCTGCTTTTTGTGTCAAGGTGCAACTCTTCAGGCCATCCAGAAACTTACCAGAAATAATCAACAGTGGTAGTTTTACAGAAATAATCAATATCAGCCAAGTGAAAATGATGGGCTCCTGCTTTCATTGCATTATCTCTCATCTTATTTACAAAAAAAAAAATTATTTATGGTATTCATTGTTGCCTCTATCCTCTATTTTTATGAAATGTACCCTATGGTCCAAGATATTTCACAAAAGCTATTTTATGTGTGTTTGGGGAGGAGAAAGTAGAGTGAAACAAAATAATGAGCTCTGCAGCCATTAGAAGTGTCAAAGCTGGCAGCTGTACATTATCCTAAAGTGAAAAACAGAATTCATATTACAGGCTTAAATTAACTAAGCACACGTCTGAATAATGAACCCAAACACACTGCAGACAGTCAAAATTTTCCTCTTGATGTTTTTAATGCTTATTTTGATTACATCTCAGACTGTTTTCAGTCAAACTCTCCACAGCTCCCTGCACAGCTACACAGCTTCACAGCAAATTGATGGAGCCGAGTCTGGTAAAGTTCCTTTATTTTAGGTTTTTTTTCCATACCTGCATGTCACACACTACTGATTATGTTTGGACCCAAAATGAAAGTTGGGGTAAACTCACAACCATGTGGAGTTTCTCTCTGTGACAAAATCTCCCTCTCTGTTACCTCTGTCCCCCTCTCACTCCTCCTGTTCCTAATGATATTCCCAATAAAATCCAACTGTATTAAAATCACTCAGTCCAATAACACTTGAATGTGAACTACACGTTCCAGAGTGGTTAGTAATGATTGAAAAAATAGTAATATTAAGAGAAGAAGATCTAGTAATGGGGAATAGGAGTTAGGATGCAAAATCCCTCTGGGCCCCATCCACACAGGCCTAGGGGTGTTCAGAGATGTGAGGGCTGAATTGAAACCTCCAGAGAAACTAAAACATAAATCCACACAGACATGAGGTAGAAATGCAAGTTTAGTTTTAAATAAGTAGAGAATCTTTTAAGTGCCTTAAACAAATGAGAACCTGAATTAGTAAGAAGAGGCCCTAAAACCTTGTTTAAAGTTCAGTAGCTTCACCTTTTACAAAGTTAACTAAGCTCTAGACATAATGAAAACAGTGTGGCCTTGCTAGCAATCCTAGATGGAACAAGATAGAGTTACATAGGTAGAATTTGTGTAAGAATTTACAACAACTTTCTCACATCAATCCCAAGTTAGTATAGTGTCATTGTAGGACACGAAAGAAAGATGAGAGACTCCAAATATTTCAGAAGGCAAAGAGCATAGAAAAGGCTTTATTGTCTAATTCTTAGTACTTTTGATAAGGTGTTCCGATACAGACTTAATATGAATTGGTGAATAGGAATGACACCTCTCTAATCCTATTGGTTAAACTAGAGAAACAGCAAAGCACCACGTGGGGAAAGACTGTTTTGAGAAAGGACAGTTGCTTGCCAAGATTGTTTTGGGAAGAAGCTTTCCCGAGAAACTCTCCCTTGGAAAAAATTCAGCGGCTGCCAGCGGGCTAAAATCCCTCAGACTCAGAAATATCAGGCCCACAGATAGGTCCAGCAAGACTGAAGAAAATTTTGTGTTTCTACCTGATTGGTTAAAAACAGAATAAAAGTGCACTGCTTAGAGAACGCTCGCTGGCGGGACACAGATTACGGTGCTGTCACTGCTGACAAGGTGCTGCCACTTCTGCTTGGGACATGGGGACCTCATAGAAGGCTCTCTGCATGCTGTCAGGAACAGCAACACCTTTTGCCTTCATGAGGCTGATTTAGCCATGCAATAAGGGACATTTACAGCTACCCAGCTTTTGGTCTTCAATGAAGACGCGCCAAAATCTCGGCGTCAAACAGGAACATCACTTTTTTGTGTTTTGTAGCGTTCACTGAGGTCCAGTGGCAGTAGTTCCACTCCTGGAAAGCACCTTGGACACAGATGAACAATTATTAATGGCCTCTCTGCGGGCTGTGAGAGCACAGACAGGCTGTGAGATCTGTTCTCCCATCAGTGAGAATCGGCAGCTAATGGAAACAGAACGCTTTACATCAGGTGACACTCCCCTCTGTTGTTCTCCCTTCACAACTTGGCAGGGAGCCACAAACCCTTCAGAGCTGAAACCTAGCATTTGCACCTCTGTTATACATGCTAAAGAAGCAGTAAAAGTTCTCACCCAATAAAGGTTAAAATGTCAGACTGCAGAGTAAAACATTGCACCTAATCTAGGATTTCATTTTTCCCACAGTCTGGTTAATGCAGAATATTTAGCACACAAACTTTGGCAGGGCACTACCCTGTAGAAGAACATCAGCTTCTGTCCAGTGTTTGCTGAAGTATTCTCCAAGTAATTTCAAACTGGCATCTCTCTTTTCTTTCCCACCCATCAAGATGAGTCAAAACTCTCTCACAGGAAATTTCACCTCAAACTTTTGCCCACACACTGGGGCACTCTCAGGCAATATAAACCTCAGCCAGCTTACAGGACCAGCCAGTCTGCCTCCTCACAGCAAAGCAAAACTCGGTGTAAAATACTCCTAAAACACTTCAGTGTAACTTGCATTATAAAACTTCCACAGTGGAGACTCTACCTATCCTCGGGCAGTCTATCACAGTCCTCAACGTTGGAATGTATTTCCCCATACTCAACATAAGTTTCCTTTGCTACAAATTTAAAAATCTTTCCTTTCTGTCTAATTCCCAGAGGATGTGAAGAGCAGCTTGTTGTCTTCATACACCTTTATGGAGCTGCTTACCTGTGAAGATTACTGCCATGTCTCCTCAGGTCTTCAGATAAAACAGCTGAATTATTTCTACCTTTTCCAGAAAAGAAAAGATGCTTTCTATATCTTTCTTACAATCTTCCTCACTCCCCCAACTCTCTGAAATTCACCTGAATAATTAATTTCAATCAGCTGCATACTATGAAAACACCAGTTGTTACCCTGTTACCTACCCTACAGTAAAACAATTTCCACTTATTACATTCCTATGCAATTTTAATTCAAATTCAGTGGTATATAAACAAGGAGAATATTCAGATAGTAAAACTAGAAGTGTTTTGTAATGCAGAGAAACAAACAAATGCAATACACAGTGACTGTAGCAATCTGATTTAAAATGAAGAAAAAAAAATCCCAATCTAGTTTTCTACAGAATCATATCAATCAATCACAGAGTTTTTTACTTATCAATGACTTGTGGTCCAATGATGACAACAAATTTAACATTTAAAGGCAAGGGAAAAAATGTGAATGGAAGGTACTTTAAAATCCATATAGTCATGAAAATCTTAGTTCAGGTGCTAGAACTGATGACAACTTTGTCTCTTCCACGCAGCTGGATCTACTCTAAAGCAGCTGTTCTGACCCAGAAACAAGGGAAGCTTTCCTTAACCACCCCAGCCTAAGCCCCTGCTGCTCATTAGTGGATCACAACCAATACTTTAATTAGTATTTAATTAGGGACATGAGTTCTGCCTTTAGCTTTCTGTCCTTCTCCACTAATCCTTGCCAATATAGATGCAGCACTCAGGCATCCCCTGTTCAGTACCAGCACAGTCTTTACTAGACAAAAAAGTTACAAGACACACTAAATATTATCCTTAATTCATTTTTAGCATCAATAATTCTGCCAGCTATTTCCAAGTATTGGCTTTTCAAAGTCACTGACAGATTGGGAGACCATAAAGATCTTGATTTACTGTGCCAGATATGAGTACATTCTCAGCAGTAAGACTATAATTTTTATTAAATCCTTTCCCATAAGAATCACAGTTGTGCCCTACCTTGATTGTGCTTAGATCAAAGCATAAGAATCAATTTATTAAAGAAAAAATTTCCCCCCAAGAACCCTATCAGTAGCATTCTCACTATAAAATATCCTCAATCAGGCTAGAAGCAAATAAACACAAAATGCCAAAACCTGTGAGTAAATGGGATTCAACAAGATTCAACAAGAGACACAAAGTCACCATTTACTCCTCAAAAAATCTGGAGCAGATGCTTCGGCATTTACAATTACATCCTCTTTTAGCATGTATTCAGCTGTGAGTTTAGCCATGGAGATCAACTGTAAATCCTATCCTATTAGCAGGACAATTAGAATTCCTGCCATTTAAATCCCCTTCCCTCTTCCCATCCTTTCACTCCCTCTTTCCCCGAGACTCAGGGAAGGCAAATGAAATAACTCACTTCCACAATCTGGAAGTATTGATGCAACAGTCTGTAAAAACAGCCTGTCTTTTGCACAGACCAGAGTCTGCACAGAAAGACAGGCAGGTACAATTTCCCCTGAATAACTGTTATCAAAGCCAGTGAAACCCTACCCTATTCCAATAAATGAAATACAGAAACAATGGGCTCAGAAGTCTCAGCTGACTGAAACACCAAGTAGCTGAACAGCAGGATGACACTGAGTGGATGCTGCTTCATCACTCCCCTCCTCAGCTGGATGGGGGAGAGAAAATACACTGAAAGGCACCTGGGTCCAGGAAAGAACAGGCAGGGACCACTCAGCAGTTACTGTCATGGGAAAAACAGCCTTGACTGAGGGAAACTAATCTAATCACAGTAGGAAAATGAGAAAATAAAGTCTAAGCCTTAAAACAGCTTTCCCACCCTTCTCCCCAGGCTCAACGTTGAATTTTTTCTCCCTCCTCCCCTACAGTGGTACAAAGGGATGGGGAATGCAGGCTGAGATCAGATCACCACTGCAGTCCCCCTGCCACCAAAACCTGGCCATAAAACTCAGTACAGAACCAAGTTTCCCTGTGAGCTCCCAGGTAATTCATACACACCTGGACAGGCACACGGTCATTTTGTTCTGTGCCTCATATGACACCCGGTATAATTGGCATTTAGGGCCTTTTGTTTCCACAGTAACCTGTCAAGGACACAGCGCAGAGCAAAGTTAAAATTCAGGTTGCTCTGTGGTACATCAGGGAGTTACAGGAGCTCCATGTCATTCCAGCTCTCCCATCACTTCAAGGTGTGACCGACTCTGCTGAGCACTGGAACAAGTCTGTTGCTCAATATACAACCTCTGATAGGTCTTCTCAGACCCTAAGCACCAGAAAAGCTCTTTTCTACAGCAGGTCTTTCCCTTCACATTTCATTGACCCTACTCAGTGAGTTAGAGTAACCTGCACCACAAAACAAATCTTTCCCTCACTTTACTAACGTGTAAATTATGGTTTACAACAATGCACCTATTTTTAAGCAGGTTAACAAACATGTATGTTCTCAATTCCTATTATCATTACCATTTGTGAAACTAAGGCTGAAAAAGCTCCTGGAATGTTCAATGTTTTTGGCTACCTCGTGACAAAGAGTTATCAATTAACTGAATGATTAGGGTGAGAAAAAGAAGGATTGCCCTTGTTTTCTTTATGAGAAATTAGGGTACACAGAAATGAAGTCCAAGACTGCGAGGATCAGAAGCCAAAAATCAGGTTCCAATTATGGGATATTAAATCGAGAACAGAGGACACAGAACCACTAAGAAGTGGACAAATACCTACTTTGAAACATTCAGCTAGAGAGCCAAGTCTTAAAAGGGGGCTTTGAATTCTTGGTCCAACCGATTTGTGTAAATTCGCAGCATTTGAGTCAGAATAAGAAAATAAATCCTTATGTCTCAGTCTGGTGATCTCTTCTCAATACCGTCTTGCTTTTTCTACCTACAGTCACCATTTTCATCTCAGTCCATCCTCAAAAAATCCCACCCACACGAGAGAGAAAAGGCAAACACAGTCTGGGAGAAGAGCAATGCAAAAGTTCAGCCTTGTAGAATTTCCTCGGGTAATTGATTTTCTGTCTGTGTTAACAAGACAATACACAGTTTCATTTATAAAGGCAACATATGCAGGCTATCCAGAAGACAACATCCCCTGACAAAGAAAGCTACTTGAAAGAGCTTTGCACACCAAATTATTTCATGCATATTCATAACCTGATTAAAATATTAATATTGTAAACTTGCAAGAAACACAACACGCACAGGAACAGCTTTTATTTACTTACACCAGAAACTGAACATGGCACACACACAAAGGATGTCAGCATTAGTCAGTGCTGTAAACTCACACGTGTGCAATATATATCTGTATATTAGCCTGCAGATAAACATTTATTCCCAAGGGAGGCTGCTAATGAGACTGTGCTGTGGGGAAGATATCCAATTACGCCAAACGACATTTATATTTTAATCACATCACATGCACTGAAGAGCTCGAGGTTTGATGAAGCAATCCTTGAAAGACTTTGCCTTTTTAATCAATTAGCTCTCTAAACATCAGTGACGTGCTGTTGACAGGTCCTTGGGTTAAATATACTGCACACACAAATCCTCCTCTGTCCCTACCAAGAGGCAACAGTGTGGTGTTCTAAAACTTCTGAAACAGGTGCAAAAAGTTTTTCCTCATAGAAGACGCCTAAAACAGAACACTAAGAAATAAAGACACTCCTCAGGCTCATTCTGAGCTACCACTCAGTGAATTCATTTTAGGACAGATGAAAAACTTTGTTTTAAGGGCACCACTCCTGTGTAAAACTATCAGACTTGCTCACAGATCCTTTTATAATTGGTTTATCTGAATAAAACCAAGTCAGTCAAAACAATTTGCTTTCTTCAAGCAACCTGTAAGTGACAGATGCCACTGCACACATGGAGATGGAAGTCTGGTCATTTTAAATATGTTTTAGTATTAATCAGGCATTTTAAGATGCTCCAAGTCACGGAAATAAGTACAAAAATGAAGAAAACCAGAGCAAGACCCTAATTCAATCATTCTTCAAATCAGCATTGGATTTTTCCTGTAAACAGAGTACATCCTCATGGTTGTTATAATAAACAATAGACCATTTCTATTTCTGAGAGCTTACATGAAAAACCTCTCTTTAAAAATAAAACTCAGTTCTGGGCTCACAAATATTTCTTAATAAAGAAAAACTTGAAATTATAAAGTGGGAATTAATCAAAGTCAAGATTTGACTGGAAAATATTTGAAACTTCATAATAGTCAAATTATAGCATGAGAATTTTCTTCACCTTGGAATTAACACAATTAAAATAATAATTAATTAACATAAATTACTTAACAATTAAACCACCCATGTTCCATCAGATCAGTTCAGCCCAATCAAAAGGTGCAAGGACACCTTTTTTGAAAGCCAAAGATTAATTTGATAGTTAAGAAACTGAGAGAAACTGGAGCAGGACAGAAATATCACTGTCCTTGCAGTTTGTAACTTGCAGCTTGAGAGCTATTTTGCTGAAGGTACTCAACGAATACCTATTTAACTTTGCAGCAAAGGCTGTATCTAGGTATAATTTTTACTGCAGCCACTTGTTTTTGGGTTTTGACTTTTTGTTGTTTGGAGTTTGGGTTTGTTGGCTTTTTTTTGGTTTGTTTTTTTTTTTAATTCCTGCTTCTCAATTTCAGGCAGACACAGTCCCTTCTAATAAATCTCTTCTAACTAATCCTTCTTTCAATACCACTAAATCCTGAGGGCTAAAATGCCCTTTAGCACAGATCTCTGTAAAGGCAGAGAAGCTTGAGTTGCTAAATTTCAATACCTAATCCTGTTTTTAAGTGCTAAGTGAGCTCTCAGCAATTGCCATGAACACAACACCTAGAACTGAGTCAGTTGTTATCATCATTATCCTCCCTAAATGGCTGCTGAACTCAACCAAATCAATACTCAACTACCAAAAATGTGCATTGCTTCTAAGGGTGCCCATCTGCAGGATAGAAGAGATCTTATATAACAAGTATAGGTTTCTGCCTTTGATGGAATGACTGACGTTGATAATTATGGCAACTGGAGGAAAGAAAGAATTGCCAGTCTTAAACATAGAAAACATGGTTGTTCTTGGTCTAAAATGCATTCAAATTGGCAATACATTCTCAATTTCAGCAATCATCAGCAGCAGTTTTCACACCTCCATTTTTATGAAATGACATTTATTACCAAGCAAAGCTCCAGCGTGGACTATGCACCTTTTTATTTTGCATTCCATGGTACAAAATATGCCAGCCTATTGCTGTGAGTGATATGAACTGTTAGGCTGGAGCTCAAAGACATCTGGGAGGCACAGATGGCTCAGAACCCTCAAATAGCTGTGGAACCATTACCTCCAAGGTCAGGCCTCTGCCACTGCAAGGACTGGTAATAACAGAAAGCCATCAAGACCTTTTCAGAGAGAGCTCCTTCTCTCCTGTCCTGTTCCTCATTTCCTGGCACTCACCACAGAGGTGAGCTCAGACCCAGCCACAACCCATTTCTGTTAATGGCATTCCTTTCCAAGGGAGGTGGAACCTGCACAGCCTTTTCATTCCTAGAAATCTCTTCTGCAGCAGAGCTCAAGGTGCTGCTGCCTGGATTCCAGTCCCAGGGGTCCCAAATTTCACCAGTGAATGTTCACTCCTGAAAGGATATTCCACTGAACTCAATGCTCCATAAAAACCTTTGCACTGACTGTCTATAAAACCACAGGAAACACAGTGTTTAAACCTCTGCAACATAAGAGTTTCAAAATGTGAGTGACGAGTGACTGCCACTTAAAAAAACTGAGAGAACTGTGGAATGCTATCGCAATAGCAAAAGATTACTTCTGTGCTAATATTTTCTGAGTAGAAAAGCTCTTCTTTTGGTCTACCTAGAGATTGTGTTCCTGCAACCATTACCTGCAAATAAAGTTCAGTTCTTCACGAAGCTGAACACTGACCTGAATTTGGAACACTACCCTGCCCAGCACTTTCAGATGTCAATGAATGCTCTGAATGACCCACTGAAGTATCAGAAATGTTCCCCAGAATCCCAATGAGGCAGGAGCTGAGCTGTATGAAAATATGAGAAATTCTTCCATGGGCATTTGCCACTATGGTGACTCTAGCAAGAGCTTTTCTGTTCGCTACCCCTCCTCAGAGGATTTTGGAACCACAGCATAAAGAGTAGTGAAAATAATGGAATCCTTTTAGAGAGCGAATAAAGACAGAAGAGAAGCACAACCAAGAAATTACTAATTATGATGGCTCATGATTTGCATGTCATAGTAATGAGCTACATGAAGAGATCTCCTACAGGGGTGGTGTAGGTGATGAATTACACACATAATCATAAAGGAGAGAAAGGTTCTGATGCAGCATCAGCTCCTGAGGTCTTTGCTCACCCTGTAATCCACGTATTCCAGAAAGGAGTTCTGTTGACAGGAACAGGTCTGCTTTCAAAGTGAGACGCAACTGAACTGCCAGATATCAAAGGCACCTTACAGGGTTTTCTTGCAAATCCAAAGATTTGCATCAATATTCAAGAGAAATGAGCACCGAGGAAAAGAATCAAACACCGGTAAATTGGACAAGTAATTAATTAACCATGAAAGGACTCATCAAAGTATTCAGTTTCACCAGGTCTAAGTCAATATCACAGTTTAAAACAGATGTCCTATACTGCCTGCACCTGTGACCAACAGCATCCATCCTCAGGAAAACAAACGAGCAAACAGCAAAACCTGATCCCGGTTCTGTGCTACTCCTGAGAGACCACAAACACTGAGGACGCTCATCTTTAAGCATTAAGCAATGGAAATGCAAACTTAGATCGAGTGGAACTTTTCCTTGTTCAAATGCAGGCAGAACACAAACTGCAGGAGAGAAAGGGCTGAAATACACAAAGCAAAACAACGCGTAACTCCTTTCTCGTAAAGAAAGGCTGAGAGACAGAATGGTCCTGCAGCGAGAGCTGCACATCGTTCGGCAACCAGATATTCGTGGCTTTCCTCTCTTCCCAAAGCCGCTCTCACCCGTTCCAACCTCACGCCCAGCCCGCGGTCCTTGCTGCGCTCCATCCCCGGCGCTGCAGCTCCCCGGCCCCGGGGCTCCCGCTGCTGCCAGAACCAGCTGTTGAGGCGCATCCACAGCCCCGCCAGGTGAGGCTTTACCGCACAAACTCCAGCCGGCCCAACGGAACCACCAGCACCGCTGAGGCTGCGTTGCTTTGGCTGGTCGCTTTTTGCACGGTTCTCTCCCGAACAGCAGCTTCTCCAAGAAAAATTCCACTCAGCTCTTCGGCAAAACCCCGGGGCTGGGAGAGTTCCCTCCAAGACTCACCTCGGGGAAATATTCCACCCCCGAGCATCCCGCAGAGGGGACCAGCGGCAGCTGCCGCTCGCTCGGGCATCCCGAGGGCGCTGCGCCGGCGGGGTTCCCTGACCACCGGGAGAGCCCTGCACCTTCATTCTACACCTCCATCCCGGAGCTTCATTCCACACCTCCATCCCGCACTCCCCATCCCGCACTTCCCATCCCGCAG
>VYXD01013986.1:152902-255560 GCA_013397195.1 Hylia prasina | reverse complement strand
GCCGAGCGGAGCCGCAGCCGGAGCCGAGCCGGGGCCGTCCCGCCCGCCCCTCGGGGCCGCCCCCGGCACCGGGATGCTGTGCCCGCCTAACGCGGGGAAGGGGCGCGATGAGGGCGCTTTCTCTGCCCCGTTTAACGCAGCGCTCCCCGTCCTTCCCCGGACAGCCGTGGACCCATCGGAGAGCGGGGCTGACATCCCCGGGCACCGCCGCTGGATCGCAGCTCCCACCCTGGGCTGGCGTTCCGGTGTTCGTGTCTGGCTCGTAATGAAGCCCCGCGCTTCGAAAGGATGGAGAGAAAGAATAATAAACGGGGCTGGCGGGAGGGAGCATCACGGCACACGGATAACATCATAAAGGGCAATCACGCACCAGACCACCCGTGCTGGCGCTGAGCTTGGCCCATTGGCTTTATCTTTGCATAAAGGATTAACAGCGTTTGAACGCGTTCTGCTGGATGTATTTATGTAACAGGCTTCCCACCTGCTCACACATCCGTGCCATTTTAAACCCTGCTCCTCATTGTTAATGCAGATAACCCAGAGTGTCACCCCTTGGTCAGATTCTGCTTAATGTGTGATATTATAGCCTAAAGATGTCATTAATTCAGTGCCTGTTCATTCCCAGAGATGGGTTTAGCCAAACATGGCAAGGCTGTAGTTATATGGGACCCCAAGCTTCTGGGATGGGAGAAAACCACCAGCGACTTGGTTTACTCCTGTGATTCCTCCAATCCATCCACCATTCCTCTCCATGGCATTCTCCGAGCTGCCCAAATCCTTGTATTGCCTTAGTCTACTTCTGCGCAGGGTTCATTTAACTTCTTCCCCCTTTAACTTCCTAAGCATGGAGAGACTGTGAATGTCTTTAGTGTAAGAGAGTTTCAGCCTTAAGTCATGAAATGCAGCAAACTAATTCACTTTTAAATGTATTTAATTATCTGCTATCTTGGAGCATTTGAAGGGGCACGTCCTTCAGGAAAGTGTTCGTAGCTATTAACGCTGCACACAGCTACAGAACAGCCATCAGGACTGCAGTAGGAATCCAATCCACTTTACTACATGGTTATTGCTGGAGAATTAATGCCAGAGAGGTTTTGTTAAACCTGTCTGCCTAATATATGCACTGTGAAATAAAGGGAAGGCTTGAACTCTGAATTAACTACTAAGTTGTAAAACTTCTATTGACCATGTTTGTGGAAGAAGAGGGACATGAGATTCTGTACTAAATTCATCTACAGAGAAGTACACGAGTGCTAGATTTGCTGCAAGAGGCATGACTGAAACCCAGAAAACCCAGGTGTGTTACTGGCCTTGGAGAGAACACTAACAACGTTACTTAAAAGATATCTTTCTCCCTTGTACACCTAATTTCATTAATTTTCATACAAAACTCAGTCAGCTACTTACAGTCTGGGTTTTAGAAAACGTGATTCACTCTCAGGAAGCAAAGCTAAATTGTGAAACCTCCATATTAAACTGGTGGTGGTGGTAAAGGACATGTCACCTTCTTTTGGGGACACTCAGTTGACCAACTGTTCTGTTGTCAAATGCTTGTGCTTCCTCTGGTTTATGCCCCCAATGACTGGATGTGTACCTACACTCTTGAGAGGTGTGCATGGGAGTAATCTTTGTTTTCATTAACAGGCAGAAATAGCCTCATAATTCGTGTGAATCAAGCCAGTTGTGAAACGAGGGGTTCTAGTTACAAATGAAACAAGATCTGTCCTGCTGCAGCGATCTGCTCGCAGTGCTCTGGCTCTCCAACATGTATCAGCTGATGGTGATTTATGAAGCATAAATACTTCAGACTGATTTTTTAAAAAAAAAAACAGACCCAGCTTGCAGCTGGCTGCTGAACAAAAACTTGCTTTGACTTTTAAACTGAATATGAGCTATAGTGGTAAATAGCAAGAAAAAGATTTTTAGGCTCCATTGTGGAATTAAGCTACAACCCAGCAGGAGGCACAGCGCAGCCACTGCACTACAGCACATCCTTGGAGCAAACCAGAGTGATCCTGGGAACATCCCAGGTTTTTCTGCATCCCATCCTTACATCAGGCACAGCAGGTGCCCTCAGTGCTATTGATGTTTTTAAGAGTGACTGCAGAGGAGAGAGGACTGATCCCACCCCGATGGAGGCAGCTATCGATCCTTTCAGGTGGTAACTGGGGTTCCCAGTGCTTTTCTCTCACAAATATTAACTTCTCTCTCAGCCACCTGCAGCCACCTTTCAGTCCTCAAAGAGATGTTCACAGCCAGAAAGAGCAGCACAGCTGACCTGGCTTTTCTGGAGATTACAGCCTTTGGCCAGGATGTGTGCGTGCTTCTGACCTGCCTCGGGACAAAATCTCACAGCTCATGGTAAGCTGAGCTTAAAAAACACCCTTGATTTTTCCATCAAAGCAGGTAAACTTCATCCTGCTAAAAGGCTGTGGATAATAGCAAGTTTGCAGCAGAAGAGACATGACAAATAAACCCCAGGTGGTATTCAGGGTCTGACACTCTGAAGCCAGGCAAGAGTCTCAACACAACACGTAAAAGTGATATGATTTTGTATGTTTTAAGAAGGATTCAAAGGAGGTTGAATAAAGTTTTCTTACCTTTCATAGTTCTGACACAAGATCAGGAGCAGCTTGGCAGACAACTTTCATTTTGGAGTGATTTACACTCAGATTTGTCACAGGACATAAAACTGATGTAGGTTCAGATCCACTGAGAACAAATATTAAGACATGTCTGGATGAACAACATTTCCAGTTTTTCATTGCCTGAGTCTGTGAACAACCAGATGCTTAAGCAAAAACTGCTGGCCAAAGAAACACTAAAATCCAGCCTGACATGACACCAGGGTAGCTTTTTATTCTTCAGCAATTACAGTCCACTAAACAACCTCCTTATTCTTTCAAAAATATAAATGAAGGGCTATTTTAGGTCTTTCTTACATTTTCTTTACTCCTATGATTATTTTTCTCTGTTTACCTTTTATTGAAGGTAAAAAGAGAAAAATACTTCTTTTCCTGCCTGTTTGAGTATTTAAATCTGAATCACAATGGGGAAAAGCCCTTTTTCCCTTCCTTTCCTGCATACACATTCCCTGTGCATGGCCTGATCTGTGCTGCACACCCAGGTGAAGTGCACAGCCCTTGGCTGGAGATTCAGCTCTGGAGGAACTCCAAAGTCACGGGGGGCTTTGTTAAAAAAAAACAGAGTCAAGACTGAGATAATTTTATTTATTCTGTACACGTCTACACAGATGCATATGGCAATGGGAATTTCCCATTATCATTGGATTTGGTTGCTATTCCACATAGATTGCTGCTGGTCTCTTTCCTAAGTAGTTATTGGTACTCTGATGGACTAAGGAAACTTCATGCAATAAAACTCCAAAGGAATGAAAAATCTTAATCAGTGTGATGCAGCCGTGCACATCTTAATTGCCCTGGATATCATATTTAAAACATTTATAAAAGCAAATCGTTAATGCCTCTGTTTAGTTACTGTGCAGGTGCCTACAGCTGCCTCCTGATTGTGCCTAATTAAACAGTTCTAAACATTAATGCATCGGCGAGTTTCAGCAGTTGCCCTAAAATGAAGCCGTGTCAAAGATTTCATCAGGGAATTTTTTTGGGGGGTGAATGTATGTGCTGGGGGCCATCTGGTGGAGCAGAGCCACAATGCACTGAGCGTGCTGCTGCCCATCCCGGGGCACACTCACCTGGCGATTCCCAGGTGTTGGAACCCTGGGCACTGAGGATTTCAGGCTTTCTGACAGGCTCTGACCCCCAGGCGAACACTGCATTTGACCTGAGGCACGGGAAAAGGCTTCCAGGATTGACTGACAGCACTGGGATTGTGGGTGTGCAGTTTGAATAGAGGTGTGTGATATCACAGGGTGGAAAACTTGGAGTTCAAGGTTTTAGAATATAGTAATATATATATAGCAAGATGGAGGTTTTAGGGCACAGGCCAGTCTTTCTTTTTCACCTTCTTCTTCATGGGTCTGGGTGGTATTTTGTAATTGGATAGAAAAGTCCTCATTGCAGGCTATGGGTGGTTGTTATTGGGTTAAAAGTAAAAATTATTTAGGTGTCATTTCTTAATTGGACAGTTTATCCTTAAAAGGCCTTGTAGAGAAAGATACAACTCCATTTTTAGTTTATTAGCTAGAAGTGCTGTAGAAGTCTCAGTTTGTGAGACTGTAACATAGATAAAAATTAATAAACATCTGAGTCTGAACACAAAACACTGGCTCAAGCATTTAATCCCAACCCTGGCAGAAAAGAAGATAAAATGCAACACCCGGGCAACCCAGACATCCCAAACATCCCATCCCCACAGAACAGCCAGCCCTGTGGGCTCTCCTCTCTGCTGTCCATGGAATTTCTCTACTGAACCCTGACCTGTTTCAAAATGTGTCCTTTATAACTCTTCTGGACCAGGAATTGACATATTTTCAGCCAGCACACCACTTCCCCTAATGATCAGCATCTTGGGGAAATTTGATTAGTCTAAACAATTAAATTCATGTATACATGAAACTGAGATAAATTATTTATGAGCCAATTGACATTTGCAGCACTGGTGCTGTTAGTACTCCATATACTGTGTATATTGTTATGGGGTTACAGTTGTAAAAGTATTCATGCTCCCATAATAAACTTGTGATAAATTCAAGTCTTTAACCTTTACAATATTTAGTGCTCTTGTGCAGTGTTTAACAGGAGACTGTGACTTAAAGCAGACATCTGCTATCTTTAATCTTGAGTAACACTTCATGCCAAGAATGGCCTTATTGACTTCAATGAAATTGTTGTGTAATTACTTTTTTCTCTTTTTCCTTTCTTTTCTTTTTTTTCCTTAGGTCTTCTAAACGTAGTAGAAACTTGCCAACTGTTGCTGCAGCCATTTCAAATTGCTCTTGACTTGAGAGGGAGCACAATGATGCAGGATAATTAAATAGAAGAGAGAAATGGAAGAACAAGCTCTACATGAGTAGAGGAAAACAAAGTTAAATGGCCAATTTTCTTGGACAGGAGTGAGCTGCAAAACAAACACTCCAGAGTTTGAACGTGGCCTTATGGTTTAGTGCTGGTAACAATAAAGGACTGCTCATGTTTCACTTGGATTCTTGGAGACCACTAGCCATTTCTCCTGGATTATGTGTAATAAAGAAGCCAGAATTCTGAAGCTGCTCACAGCAGGAATTTGTTCTAACCCATATTTACTGGAAATATCCCCAGGAAGGGTAAAGCAGGGTGAGACAGTCTATTAACAGAGTTTCAGGCTGCATTCCCCTTCAAGCAGGCCACTTGTTGCTCTGCCCCAGGAACCTCACACTGTGACTGCACAGGACCTGCATCCCCAGCCCTGGAAGGACAAACACTGAATTCTGGGGCTGTGCTCACTCAGTGCTGCCCCAGGGCCTTCAGAGCAATGTGCCAGGAGGTTCCCAGCAGGAATCACATCTTGCTGCTGTTCTGGGGCCTTCCTCAGCCACTGATCATCTCAGTGATTTCTAGGAGGAGAAAAACAGGATTTTCTGCTCGATGAGAATGAGACCAGTTTTGAAGTCGTAGCTCTGAGTGACTGCAGAAACGATTTCCTAACCCAGGGAACAACATCAGGGACCTAATTCCCCTTTAAATTCCGTGATGCTGTGTGGCAAAAGGAGCATTTTACCTTTTCCTCACATCACCTGAAGGCTGAAGTGCCTGGTCAATAACTGCAGAAGTGGAAGCACCCTGAATTCCATGGCTAATTGGGTTACACTGATGATCTTTTGTCAGACCCATAGCACAGGTCAGAGGAGAGCTGAAACGTCCTGATTTAAACCCATTTTCCATGAATGCCACTGAAGACAAATTAAAATTAGACATGAACCCTTTATGCTGTTTGCAATTGAGGTGGTAAAACTTTGTTTCCCAACTTGAATCCTGGAATTTATTCTTCTCAGCAGTTATTAAGTCATAATTTATGTGCTTATTTAAATACCAAACTCATTTCTGTCTGGCCTATATAGCGTGATGTAGGCTGCTGTCAAATGAAGATACTTGGTTTAATTTGTATAATTTTCAATATATAATAGAGAATATATTTTACCAGTGCTCAAGAAGATGAAGGACAGAGAAAGCATTGAGGAGTATTAACTTCTGGATGCCTGGAAAATGCATTCACAATTTTGTTATTTGCTGAAAGATAGGCTTGCTGCTTATTTTTGCTCTGTGACAGCCTCATTTTCTTTGCTTTCTATATTATCTATATTTAAAAAATCAGCAGCTCTGCAAGTTGAGTAGGCTAAGGAGCTGATTGAGTCTCTCTGTGTGTGCCACTGCTAATTTTGCACATTTTGCTGCAGTTCCTCAAAGTCAAGACTACTAATTAATTAAAGGGTGATTAAATCCCACCAAGCAGCCAGTGTTCCAAGCCAGTTTTGTCATTAATGTTGCCTAGCAGGGGAAATGTACAGAATTCCTGTAATAATCCTGCAATTTTGGGCGCCAGCAGCTCCCTGAGCTGGCAAATCCAACTGCATTTCTCTAGGTGAGCCAGAGATTGCCCACCATCCCTAAGTGGAAAATCATAACAGCTGTTGATAAGGATGAAATCCAGTCACAGGCAGCTGATTTAGATTATTGCCATGAGTGTGGATGCTGGTCACTGGTTGTGTCACCAATATTTAGGTTTCATTTTATGAGGCAAATTTGTCTCCTCTCAGAAGTAGAAATAAGGAGTTTCTCTTAGTGGGCAACTTCCCCTCAGAAAGCCAAAGGCAAATATTAAATATTTATTTGACTTTTTAAACACATTATGCAATTTTGTGCCTTGATTTATAAACAGAGGTGTTCAAATAATTGACCAAAATCGGTTCATGCATATTTTACTTTCCAACTGCAGACAGATTTTAATCAGCTGGTCTTAAATAATGAGCTTTTATGCTGTTTGGGGGTAGAAAGGAAGCTGTTTAACATCACCAACACTGCTTTGTGTAAATATTGAACTGCAGAACTACTTTTGGCAGAATGATGCCTTTCTGCTGGGTGAGCACCCACAAAAGGATCCTGTTCTGGATTCAGCCACAAACTGCCTGGTTTGGAAAAGGACATTGACTCAAACTAAATGAAACTGTGCAATTCCTATCGAATTCCTGGCTGACCAAAATTACTTCTGTGCATTTATCATGACCAGTGTGGAGTCACAAGGGCAATCATGATTGGCTTGTTGGGGTTTAGGGAAGAACCTAATATTTCCCTGAATGCTTAATTTCTGCAGACAGAAAAGAAGGGGGCAGCTCTGCTGGCAATCCAGCCCTCAAATAAAACAGACTTTCTGTTGGAGTTTCCAAGGGTTTTAATGGAAGGCTCGACATGTTCTGTGCTCTAATTTGTTCTAGAGGGAATATTTAACTCAACCTCCGTGGCAATGGGCTACAAGAAAGCAGCAGGTTCTTACCAGATTTAACTCAGAGGCTCTTTAACTGGGTTGCCACTGAAATTGCAAAGATATACATGAGCTAAAATGCTTAAAAATATTCAGGAAGGCATTTAATTAAGCACACTGAAAAATAAGGACTAAAACTCCTTTTTTTTTTTTCCATTAAGTTTTTTTCCCCTGATTATTCTGAGGGGTTTTTTTCCTATTTCCTACTGAATTTTTTATTTAAAAGAATAGTACAAATAAAAGAGAATTGTTGCTTTTAGGGAAAGATGTGAGAAAACCCAATATTTTCAAGCATCTATTTATACATTTTTTTTCTTGAATAATTTATCCTTCTTTGATTCCCAGTGTAGTTAATGATAATTTACAAATGTGGTGAGTAATCAGTTTTGCTAGATTTGTGTTGGATATGACAAAAAAAGGAAAAAAAACCCAAAAACATGAACACATCTGACCACTTTCTAATATTAAATTTTAAAAAAGAATATCCTATTTTAGAATCCTAAGTCCTTCTCATTTTTTCTTCCACTCTTGTAATTTTTGACTCAGTATTCATATCCTCATGTCTTGTTTTCTTGCTAGTAAAAAATACTGAATATTTTCTAAATAGTGGACATGAAGTATCCATTATTTGTATATACCAAGATGGAAGTTTAGCTTTAGTAAAATAATGAAAAAAACAAAAAGAAGAAAAAATAACTTTATTTTTTTTAGGTGGTTCCAAAACTGTGGACCCCCATTTTGCCCAACAATCATGAAATCTGGACGTGCTTTTTTGGGAACTGGCATTCCATCCAAGTTTCCTACACTCAGGTGGAATAAATTGAATTAATGCATCCTTGGTGCCAAATAAAAAGTTCATTTATGCCTATTTTTTATCCTCTGTCATTTTCTAAAATCTCTTTTTTCATGTTTCCTCTTCCATCTACTTTGCTTTTTTAATTCCTTCAAAGAATAAATACCTTCCCCCAGCCCCATTTTCTTTCTGTGGATGATCAAAACATATTTACTGGACTGCAGTTTAGGTCTTGGTGGAGAAAGGAGATAAATTTCCAGCTGATGTTTCAGTGCTGGTGTTAACACAGTTAATAGGAGTGATCTTCGTGCTGAAGCACTGAAATTGAGACAAGTTTAGATTTACAGTGCTGCAAAAATATCAAAGCATTCTCCCATCAATGTAATCTCAAAATAACCTCAATTTCTCATTACTCCTGAAGGGACTGTGGCTTGCCCTCAATTGTAATTTTCTGCAGTTGTAAAGAGCAGTTGAAAGGCTCTGTCTCTAATTCCTGCTAGAGGCAGGGGGAAAGGAGTTCTTTAGATTTAGAGTTGCAAACAAAGGTTTTAGCTGTGGAGTGGAGAAGGCCACTTTTGAATAAGGGAATAATCTTGTGATTTGTTTTAATGCTGCTTTCAATCCATGGGTTTGGGCTGAAAATTCCCATCCATGCTTTCAGGAGTAGCTCCTTTAGATCTCGGCCCAGAAAACTTGGTTGGGTTTATTATTCCCTTGCTTTTGGAGGAAGCATCTGGATGTATCAGGAAGAAAACATCATATGGTATATTTGTTATGATGTGAGGGTATAGATATTAATTTTAATGGAAAACTGCAGCTTTTAACTTCAGTTTTTAAATTTTAAAAGCTGTTCATGGGCCACACCACTGAATCATCAGTGGACTCTGAAGTATTGGAATATTTCCACTTATTAGTGCAGTTTTATGACACAATAATTGTAAATTTTAGCTAGTGACTTTTTGAGAAGGGCACTAAGCTCTGAGTTTACAAGGTTTAAATTTAAATGTACATAGCTGGAGAGATAAAAGAAGAATGATCCCATCTGACTTTAAACTGTGACAATAAAGTGATGGAAGTTGAAATATAGTGATGGAAAGATTTAGCAAATATTGTAGAGCAAATACATAATTTTATAGGTATGAAAAGTACATTTTTTTTCATCTACAAGTGCTTATAGGTCAGGAGCCCTGGATATTTGCTCAGAATTTTCCTTTCAGTAAATGAGGACATGATTATTTTCAGCAATTATATGATCTTCACAGACCTGGCAGAAAGAGAAATTTGTAACTTTGGTTTACCAGGGATCATTTGAAGGGGAAGTTCTCTGCTGGAGGACTTAAATATTTTTTTAAAAAAGGGGAGTGTGCTACCTGTTGTAGTAATGGTGATCCAAACCATGGAACCATAGAATCATTTAGGCTGGAAAAGATCACTGAGCCCAAAAATTAACCCAGCACTGCCAGGCCACCACTGACCCCTGTCTCAGACTCAGGATGGAAAGGAGTCCAAGCACGAGTTCCTGCAAGGGACAAATCCATATTTCCTAATTGTGGCACAGAGCTGCACCTCCTTTTGAATTTTCCGTGCCTTTCAAGCCATCCAAACAATCAGAGCAATGTTAAACTCCTGCCAAGACAATGGAAAATAAGGCTAAAGCTTCAGGAGTTTTCCTTCTTGACAATAAACCTATTACAGCAACTTATTTTGTATCTAGAGATGGCAAATAAGGCTCAGGAAATGTATGAGCAGCCAGTCTGGTTGTTTAAAGTGTCTGATTCACTCTCTGAAGTGTAAAGTGCCTTGAATAAGGAAATGCCAGCAGAAAAATACAAAGGATTCAAAATTGTGTATTTCTTCAAAAACTGTAGCTCTGTATAGATGATAATGATACAAGGAGATAATGATGAGAGTGAGAAAGTGAAAAAGGCTTAAGTTCAGCTCCTGAGCTGGAACTGGATGTTGCCATTATGCTTTATAACTTTAATTGTGTCATCCAGCTCTTTTATAAAGCCCCTTCTGCAGCAATCTGATACTTTTGATGCTCAAAAGATGAGACACAGTCCTGTGCTCAGTGGGCACCTGTGTTACACCAACACCTTGCAGTATTTACATCAATATTTTAAAATTTAGAATGCTTTCTTTACTCAAAATAGAGGGTTTTTTTTCCAAAACAGCTACGAGATGAAAGGGACAAAAAAAATAAAAAGCTCTTTTTCCTTTGAAGAAAATATCGATTTCAAAGGCACACAAAGACATCACAGTCTCAACTGAGGTGAAGATAATAGTTCCTAACCAAAGCAGCACAGGCTAAGAACAGGAGCTCTTAGGAATCATTAAAAGAATTGTATAAATATTAAAGAACTTGAATATTACAGAATGTACCATACACACTGCTTTGCATATGTATTTATTATGAAAGTATTAGCTCAAACTGTTGAATGAATCAGACCTTGTCATGCCATGTGGGAAAGCTACCAATTATTTCATTTACTGTTATTTCCTGCAGCATATCTGTAGTAAAATAACTGCCAGAGCAAGCACTGTAATATGTGCTCTCAAAAACCTGCATTTCATACTGCCACTGCTACAACAAAGGCAGCAATGACATTCAGTGCTATTTCAAACCACAGTTAAAATCCTTCAGAATTAAAATTTTGTAATAATTCCAAAAGATCTGGGTTCTCTCCCCAGTAAATTCTGTGTTTTCAAAGTAAATCAAGCCCCTTTAGTGGGAGCCCAGAACCTCTCAAGGTGATTTTGAGTTCTGGATGACCTTTCCCAGCCAGAAGCTTGACCTGGGAAACATGACCATGAATCTCCCCATATTTTGAAAATATTTACTCCTGCAAAGCCATCTTAGAGCTTATGTCACAAGTGGATGTAATTTTTAGTAAATTTACATGTCCATTTAAAAGATATGTAAAAATGTGGAGCAGAAGTTGTCATTCGTATGTGGTCAGTGTATAATTTCAGTAAAATTAATGGCTTTGCTTTAAAATTCCTCTCTGTTTCAAAAAATAGTTGAAATAAGTTGAAGTATCTCTATGAAAACTGGAAAATGAAGGGTTTAGATTCAATTAATTATTTCACTGAAAGGACCCAATTGCCAGAAAATCTACTTTTGTTTTCCATACAAGGCCAAACAGTAGAAACAATTATTTTCTCAGGGGGGAAAAAGAATAGTTTTCCACAAAAATATAGACTTTACTGAAACAGAGAACTACCTGCTTCTTCCCAAGTTGTCCTGCCATGGCATACACACAGGGACACAGGGAATAGGGGCAGCTCCTCTAATGAAGGGAGATTACAGTGAAACATTCAGCTTTTCCTCCCTTTTTCGACATCCCCCGGCCCCTGCTCTGTATTTTGCTTTTGAGTGCCAAAAGCACAGAAGATGGGAGGCTGCCCCTGCAAAAGAAGCAGAATTTTGAGTCATGGCAAAGTGATAAAAACTCTGAAGGTTGTCATAGGATGAGGGGAATAATGTCCCACAGAGAGATGGAGTTGCACAAACCACATTTCATCCCTGCAAAACGGGGACACTAAATGTAGGAATCACCTAAAAAATAAAAGTGAGGTGGGAACTTCATGGGATGTTGAAATGATTTTCTATTTCATAACATTTCTTGAGGAGAAAAGAAGGAGATGGCTCAGAAACCTACAAATTATTCATTTCAGGATCAGACAAAACTGGAAAATCTTGGGGCTAAGGTGCTGTGTCTTCAGCTGTGATTATATCAGTGGAGCCTGGAAAAGAGAAAAAACAAGTTCTGTGGTAAATAAAGGGGATCCCAGCAGACACAGGGCTCGGTGTAACACGTGTGTTTATCTTCCCTGGAGTTCTTTTCTTGAGCAATGCCTGGGGGAAGGTTTTGCAAGCAGAGCAATATTCCAAACCTTTCTGGCATGTGCTCCACGTGGACGTATGTTTGCAGGGAGCACAGCCTCCCAAGGGTGGGCTCTGGGTGTGAAACTGTGCTGAGCACTGTCTGTGTGTCTGGGGGTTGTTCCAGACTGTGTCTAGGTTGGTTCCCGTGTTTATCTGACTGATGAGAGCACTCATTAGATGAGGTGTTTTGGTTTTTTTTTAATTTAAGACAAAAAGATCAATAGATGAGCATCCAGTTTATGGGTTAGGTGGGTCTTCCTGTTAGTTTCATCCAAATAAAACTCAGTTTCTGTGCTCTGAGACACAGAAGAACATCAGACACCACCACAGTGTGGTAAAGGGGATGATCTGGGGATTCCCTCACCAAGCTGGTGCCAGCACAGTGCTGAGGGCACAGCTTCAGGCCCTGGGCAATGAAAGATTCTGTGCTGCTGCATTGTGTCCCCACACCCCAGAAAATGTTTGCAAATCAGGAAAAGGGGGTTCAGTTTCACCTGAGAACCTTTAAGGGGAAAGCACCAGAAACTTTTGTGATTCCTTCACTGTTATTGGCCCAGTGCCAGCCCAGGGGCACCTTTGGATCTTTGGGATGTTTCTCAAAACCTGTGGCTGTCTTTATTGGGCAGCAAGCCAAATAACTCTCCTAAAACATTAAGTAGATAAGAAAGAGCTTGGGGCTTTTTTGGAGTGCCTTAGCCAGGTGTAAGAGGGTTCCCTGCATCTGTGCACGGTTTTGCTTTTGTTTTGCGCCATTTATTTTCTCTTTAATTGAAACCTTTTTCTTTTCAAAACACCCCCAGTGAGCCATCTCACAAATTATTATTAAGCCATTAATACTATTATTATTAAGCCATTATTATTATTATTCTGAGAGGTTGCAGGTCAGCCCGTGGAGCTGATAACACGCTGGCCCCACACAGAATTTCATCACTGTACCCATTCAGGCTTTCAGCTTTCCAAACCCCAGGGCAATTCCTCCTCTCCTGGGGTGCCCAGCAGATCTTCACTGCCTGGGCACATTTCACAACCTTTTGCTGTGGTGCTTTGCTGACTCCATCCACTCTTCCACAAAAAGCAGGCAAGGTACCAGAGAGGCAGATGATGGACAGTCCAACAGAGCTTGTTCATTCACAATCTGCTTCTCTAAATCCCTTTTCCTGTATTGATCTGTTGACCAAATGAGAGTATAAATGCCAAAAAATGTCTGAGACAGCCGGAGTGACGATTTGAAGGCTGTGAAAAACAAATGTTTCTCCTCATTTATGTTTGGGCTTCCTAAGCTTTGTTTTCACAGTGGTTCATTCTGAAAGGGGAATCCTTTACCAGTGGAGAAGAGGCAAGAAGAAGACCAGGAAATGGGACATTTCAGTGTTATTTACAGGTTAATACCTATTTTCCATCTAACCTTACCCTAATGTCTTGGTTAGTGTCTGGCCTGGTATCTGCACCAAAAACTGAAACTGAATAACAATAGAGGAAGGAGTTCTGAAGGATTTATAGAGATCTTATTGATCATCTAGTTACTAAAAAATAAGTGAGGAGGAAAAACAAGGGAAAAAAACCCAACGCAAACCAAACCAAAAACAAAAACAAAAACAAAAACAAGCATGTTGGGCCAGAGACCTGTTTGAGAACAGCATTAACAACAATCATCATCATTATCTCTTCTGCAAAAGGGAAAATCACACTCAAGTGCAGAGAGAGGTTAAAGTGGCAGGTCAGAAGTGGCTCAGGAGACAAGAGGGAATCTTTCAGAGAGGTTTAGCTAAAGCCCTGGGATTTAGGGTCCAAATCCCTGAAGGAAGACCAGAGCAAATGCTGCTCTAATGAGCTCTAATGCCAATTATAAATGGCATCTTCTGCTTGGTCATGAAGCTACATGTGGCAGTTGCAAGCAGCCTTTTAAACCATCTGGATTTCTTCCACAGAGAAAAAAAAAATACATCCTTATTATGTCTCTCTATGAGATCCACCTCTGGTGCCTTCTGCTTAATGATCAGTGCAGCATAAAACATCAGTCAGTGCAACACAGAGGGGCACAAACAAGCCATGTTCCTTGGCTGATTGATTTCCTGCGTGGCTGCAGGAGGGAATGTAGGAAATGCCTCCTCCCTGCCCTATTAGATGCTACAGATTACAGTAAGCACATTTTCAATATTTACTCAGTGCCTCCTGGCTCAGAGCTGGCCGTGCTTTCAGGGAAAAGCCTCTTGCATGTATTCAAAACTTAATTCCTTGCTGAGACCCCTCAGCTCTGTGTCAATGAATGGGGTTTTAAGAGGTTGATACTTAAAAAAAAAAAAAAAAATTAAAAAGGTCTTTGACTTTTCAAATAGGAATAATTTTTTTTAATACACTGAGGAGTGCTTTCAGTTTACATTCATGGGACTCAGGGAAAGGGGAGGAGAAAAGTTACAGAGGCGTTTTCTCCTCACTGTTTCCAACCTTTAACACATTGCAAAATGCACCAGTAAACAAAGCAACCTACCTAAAGTGCTTTAACTGTTGCTAAAACGTTTTTTGCCCCCTCCCTGCACTAACCCACAAACATTCTCAAGATCTTTGTGGAAAAGCTCCCATTTAACAGCAAATGATGTCCAAATTATGCTCTTTTACAAGCTGGATTTCACATGAGTCTCTTCCCCTAGCAACTTCTGCTACTTTAGAAATTATATTTGGTCAAACCTACCCCATTTCTGTGCTATAGAAGTCCAGAGTAAAACCAGTCTTAAACCTTTATTCAGGTTTGGTTGGGTTTTGTGTTTTTTTTGCATTTCCATACTGTAGCAGATCAGAGACTGTACAGCAGTTAATGAGCTAATAAATACAACATGAACATTTCCCATGCACTTTATTTATCATTATTTATGAATTCTATTACAAACAGCTCTTAGGGAATAAAAATTAAATCAGTGGTTTTGTCTTGTATGGTGTTGATATAAAAAGGAACAGTGCTGGTGCAGAAATTTTATGTCTATATTGGCAGGTCAGAGAAGAAATAAGGAAGAAATAATGTATGGTGCCAGGTATAAAAAGAGTCTTTCTGAAAAGAATTTTTTGTTTAAGCCCAGTTGACTTTCCTAGAAATTGGGATCTTAAACAAACCCTAGGTCTGAACGTTTATCCAAAAATCTGAACTCACCATAATATTCATTTCACATTAATTTTGCGTTTCATATGTTGTGTAATTTAAGATGTCCCTTTACACTCCCTTTGCAGTCAGGGTAGAAGAGCAGCATGTTCAGAGAGGAACCCATCCTGTCTATTCTTGGTCTGTTCAGATTTTATAGTGAGATAAATCTCTTTATGAGGTGTCCATATGTGGTGATATGGCTGACTATAATGCCATTCAGAAATATAAAAATAAAGGCAGATGAGCAGAAGTTAATTAAAATATTTTAAGGCTTTAGTTCCCATGAGGATTAAAATGCTTTCTAATTTTGGCTTTTTTTTCTTTTATTATTATTATTTCACTTTGGCCTTGTTTTAAGCTAGTCTGACAACATTCATTAGTCAGGCTTAAAAATAATCCCTTTGTGAAACACATTTAAAATTATGCATGGATTTTATTCAGTCACCTACTTACATGTCTGTTTTGTGCCACCTGGGCTCATGAACTTGGCACTAAGAGTGACATTGCATTTGGAAGAGGTACTTTAAACTGATGGCTAATATCTTGATAGAGGATATTGTAAATCAAGTCAAGCCTAGAGAATTCTGCTTTGTCACAGATTTTAGCAGACCCCAGATATTTTAAGGATACAGAGCTTAGTTCACAAATCAGTGGGAATGATTCAGTGTTGCTGTAAAAGGAGGCAGAATTCCAAAAGAGAGCTAAAATTCCTTTTGAAGATTGCCATTTTTAACATCAGCAGTCTCTCCCATGGCAGGGACCCCGTTCCAGTTTTAAATTTTAGGCAATCACTGCTTCTTATAACTTTCTGCTCCGTTCACAGCCCTGATTTCTCACCAGGACCCCCAGCTTGACCCAAATGAGGATAAAACCTCTTTCTTTCAAAAAATCAATGCAACATAAATGGGCAGTGGCACCAGGCAGACTTTTGTTTGTTACTCGTTTGGAAGGTGACAAATTTTATGATCCTTATGATCATAAATTTAATTTATTTAATGACCTTTAAATAAGAAGGGAAAAAAATTAAATATATGAGACTGCCCATCTCCTTGTCCATTTCTCCAAAAGTTTCAGCTCCCTCTCTGTAAAGTTCTGTGGAGTGATTCTCACACTCTGAGTGGCAGTCCTGCTGTTTTCAGAGGCTCCATTCTCCTCTGCCAAAGGCTAAAAATACGTCTGGTCACCAGTGCATCCAAGGTAATCCTATTCATATGTTGATGGTCCTTGAAAAGCCCTTCATTCCAACCTGGCAATGCCTAGGAGTTACCTACTTCTTCTTTTCCAGAATAGAATTTTTCCCTGACAGCCTCAAAGTGAAGGGGTAAAATGAGCCAGTGTTCAAAAAGATGAATGGGTAGGATGAATATCCATCTTTCATGAGAGTAATGCTCAAATTCACTCTCCTGTCTCACAGCTACCCATAAATTATGCCACTGGTTTAAAAATAATGAATTTTTTTTTAACACACAAGCTTGGATTCTTTTGTGGTTTGTATATTTGTACTTTCACTTGGATATTTTGTATTTTCACCTTTTCTCACTCTGCCCTGGAGTGGAATGGCCCAGGACAGTGCAGTGAGGGGTAGGGAGGCAAGAGAAAAGAAATTTACTGGGCTCCTGGAATATAAATATCAGTATTTGACTTTTAACTAAAAGAGGAAATGTTTTGGTGAAATGTGAGGGTCCTGAGCACATCTCCTCTGCAGGGGAGGCTCAGGGCCAGCTCCAGGACTGTCCCATCCCACTGGGAGAGCTCCCACACCCCGCTGCAACCAGTCTCTGCCCTTGGGAGCTCCTTGGGGCTCAGGCCTGGCTTGATCTACAGCACCTGCTACTCCACTGCCACCCTGACAAGCTTTTCATGCAGAAAACAACAGCTTCTCTTACAAAAGACAAGAACATATCGTGTAGAAATGCAATTAAGGATATATCTCTGAAGAAAAATAGATGTAGTACAGCCATAACTAACTGCAGTCTCTTAGCTCTGATAAATCAGTACAGAAACTGCAGCTAAAAAACTCTATAATATTGCCAGAATTACATATTGAACTGTCTAAAGGCTCCAAATGGGTTTTTGTCCTGCTCCTCAGTAGCAGCTCAGATCTGCAATGTTGCAAAACCTGATAATTTTCCACAGGTGAACTCCTGTTCTGTTCATCCCTCCCTTGCCAGGCAATGAGATTCTCTCAGAAAACACTGGGATCCCACAAAAATGAATGCAGGTCATGAATTATTGAAAACAAGTATTAATATCTACAGAATTAATAATATATGTTGAGGCAAAGTCTCATTATTTTTCCAACCTCTTTTCTCTGTAACTTGACTCATTGCTCTTTGCAGGCAAAACTACACTCATAGAAGCTACACTATTATCAACTAAATATTGTTTTCACAAATCCAAATGTTAAGTCACATTTTTTTCAGATACCTGAGATTAGGTCCATGAGTTTAAATATTTGGCAGGGATCCCAGGAGAGGAATTTTGCTAAGGCACTAAATGATGCAGGTTTGGGTCAGCAGATAAAGAAACATATTTAGAACCATATCTGCTGGTCCAGCAGAGCAGGGAAGTGTTGCAACATAGGAAAATACATCTGGATCAGACTTGTCCCTTCAAATGACACCATGACCTCTGTTTTCAAGAATGTGCACAGCCTAGGTTTTGGATTTTCCCTTTCTCTGACACAGAGATGGGGCAACTGAGAGGTGTTTTAAAGACTTTTATTCCATTTTCAGTCTCATGTGAAGGGTGAGACAATACAGATGCTACAATTTACGCCAGCACAATCAGAAGCCAAACTATTTCCTAATTACAACACATTATAAGTGTTTTTTGGCCTATCAGCTTTTGCCACACAATGCTGTAAATGCCTTAAAGCCAGTCATCTAAAATCACCCCTCGTGGGTCCTACTACAACACATCTTTCATGGTTCTATTTCTCCAAAGTACCTGGTCTATTTGCAAGGCCATCTTTTGAAACTTGTTTCTAGTTCAGTTTCTCTCTCAGCAATGTCTGTCCCATCCCATGGCATTTCTAATTCAGCATTTTTTACCTCAGATTGTACACAGATGCACAAGGCTGTGTGAGCCTTCTGTCAGGCCTTGAGAATCCTCCACAAATCCATTTCCCACATCTAGGAATTCTCCTAAATTGCTCTCTCATACTCAGGTCCAAAGAAGACCTTGTGGTGTGCCCACCACAGACCTGAGAGCCACAAATCCACGTTTTTAAAGCAACCAACATGCAAAGGCCCAAAAACCACCTCAGAAACAACAAGGAGCCAATCCAAGCCTGCTCTGTTACCAGAAGGGGCCCTCCCATCCTTCCTCCAGATCCTGCTTCCACACAACCACCCTGAAGTCATTGCTGCTGTTTTGGGGAACCTCCAGTTGTGTCACTGTTCCAGTGAAACCAAACCCTTTCATTTCTGGAGGGCGCATCCCTGGTTTGATGGCTCATGCAGGACTGCATCAATACCCATGCTTGCTCAAAGGAGCAGGAGCGAACTCTCAGATGGAGCAGCTCAAGCAAAAAAAAAAATAAAACCCTTGAGACAGAGAACCCAGTTGTGAAACTGTCAGTCTCAAAAATGCCTTTATTCTGCATAGAAATGGTTTGAAATGTTGTCCACAGCAATCTCATATCCACAGAAAATGTCAACTAAATAATTTCGAAAGAACAAGAGATTTTAACACAGAGATTAAATCATGACATCTTTCACTAAATGAGTGGTAAGGTACTCAGACCTGGATCACCTCACACCAGAGCCAGGCATAAAACTTACAGCTGCATATTCAAATTCAGGAAGTATTTAAATTTTTATGTAGCTTGATTGCTGTTAAAAAATGTTATGGAAATGGGTAACATTTGATGAACATATAAGATGATTTTGTTTGTGCAACAGTTGTGTAAACTCCCTCTAGAATAATCAAAATAAACAAATGCAAGGACCAATATCATTTCCTGAAGTGCAGTGAAAAAAACACAGATTATAATTCAAAGAAAATCTTTGCTTCCCAGCCTAATCTATGCTGTGGACAGAGAAAAATACAATAGTTGCTGCAGCATGCTCAAGATTTCTGTAGTCTGAGAACAGCTTTGAAATATCACTTTTGTGCTATCAAACAAAATGCTTAAATCTTTCTTTGTTATTTTAAGCTCAAAATCCTTTGGTCCCTGTATGTCATAACAAGCTAGCTTTGGGTTTATCTACCTTTTTTTTTTTCTTTTCCAGTAGCTAAATCATAAATTGATAAAATTATTAAATTGTTTTCTGGGGTGTAATGGTGAACCTCAAAACCCGAAATTAATAAATTTATCACCATGAAGTTGTAGGTTGCTCCACCTTTCTGTTTTTCAAATGAAAGTACATAAATTTATGTAGCCACCTTCACCTTCAGTGACACCATCATTTTGTCAGTGAGGTACAAACAGTGCTTTAGAATAATGCCAAAAGTTAATCTCATAGCCAAAATTCACTGGTCAAATTCCAGGAGAATATTCTATATTCTGCATATGGAGCTCACAACACACAAGAGTAGAACCAGGTAAAATTTAAGGTAAATAAAGTAACTGGATTTTTTTTTTAATTAACAAACTGCAGTTTAATAAAGATGTATCCAAGGCCTTATTATTGGATGTACAAATTAATATGGAATGCAGATTTAGTCTGTTGTAATCAAAGTGCAGAAAGCAAGAAATGAGACCCAGAATGAGAAAGGACAAGATTTATTATTGAGATCAAATTGAAAGCATAGTGCAACAAATCTGGCTATGACCCACAGAGAATATTTTTAAAGGTCATTAAAATATAACCCTTTTGATTTCTTCAGCTGGGAACTCATTGCACTGTTCTAACAGAGAGATGAAGAACTCCAGCATTATGTTTAGAGTTAACCAGGTCCTTAAAATGCATGACCTCTGATAATTTTACCAGTATTTGCCTGTTCCTATTCTGAAAAAAAACCCTGTAGCATCTGATATAATTTTTCTTTGGTTCAAATTAATGATCCAGCTCTACAAAGATTTTTCTGTAGCATACACTTGACAGTGGCTACAGATCTCCCTGAATCAAGATAAATGTTTTATAGAATCTGTTTCCAAGCTGCAAATTCTTTTGAGAATTGGCAGAGGCAGGGACTTCATAGGAGCTAAGCAGGGCAGGAAAATCTGCAGTCACTGAAATCAGATTTGCATGTCTGGATTCTGCAGTATAAAGGCAAGTCAAGAGGTGCCACAATCTCTGTGATGTACAGTAAGTTACCTTTCCAAACAAGGATAATCTCAATAAAGATGCCTCATTTGAATTATTTGCTGCTTGGACTGTAATTCAAGATCAATTGTGCTGGACTCCAGGGAACAGTGATAAATTATATTCCTGTGAAGAGGAAGACAAATCTCTGCCCCTTCCCATCATACTCAGTTTCAGGTCTACATATAAAGAGGGTAATAAATAAACCAAGCAGCTAGGAAAGAAGGGGCCAGTATCCTGATAAGCACATTAGCTTTTCAGCATGGTGCCAGCAAGATAAATGCAAATTCTTGGGGTTTATTTCGTGGGAATTAGGGGAAGTTTCCCTCCAAGACAATATTTTGACAGGGCTCAGAATCTCCTTAGGATGATCCTTCACCGGCAGGGTTTGTGACTTTGTGTCCACTGGTGATCTGTGACTTCATGTCTGCGGGATCCCCAGCTTGGCCAGGAGTTGTGTGCTACACCTGAAAGCTGAGTTGGTTCTATTTATCAGCTCAGTTATTTCCTCAGACTTCCCTGGCAATTCCTTCAGCTCTGCAGTTCATCTTTCCAAGTACCTTTGCCCCTTTGGGTCCCATCTGGTTCAGTGTTTATTGATTTGCTTGGAAGGTTTTGACTCAACTCCTCACAGATCAGAGCAGATATTCAAAACCCTCTCTTGATTCCCTGCTGACAAACACATGCTTTCTTCCAGCCTCAATTTTCATTAATCTGGCAGTTCATCTGGCCAATTCTTCTACTTTTTCACTTCAAAGGCTCTCCATGTAGTCCCTGCTTTTCTTCACAAACTGTCTAACCATAATTTGATTTTAGGTTTGAGGGGATTTTGTTTGGGAGTTTTGATTTGATGATTAATTTTTTTTGTCTGCAGTTTTGTCTTATCCCAGGCCCTTTTAGAAGGATTCTCACCCACAATGTGAATTTCAAGATCTGATTATACTGCTGACTGTCCCATTTTCATCTCATTGTCTGCAGCTTGATCCTTATGCTCTGCAACTCAGTAGAATCCTATATTTAAATATGTCTTAATGCCCTTTGACACCTTGAGTAAATTTTACCAGCTTTTTTTTTTTTGTACTTCTTTTTGACTGGCTTGTCAGTACTACTACAGAGGCTGTCAGGACCCACACAAAGCATGTGCATTTTGTGAATTAATATTTATAAAGACAGGCAGTGGGATGTGATTGTCATGAAAAAGGTTTCATGCTAAACACAAAGTGTTTTTGTGTTAAATTGTTCATCAACAAAGAGCTAATGCATCAAGGAATGACCTTTACTTGTTTATCTATGCCATCAGTCTTAATTTAGAAACCCAGCAATGCCCTTAAACAGGATAATTATGAAGTTAAGCTCACACATAAATCTTCAGTGTAAAAATTAGGCATGCAGGCTTAGGGATATTTTAGCTTTCAGTTTTTGTTCTAAAGCATTTTGTTAGCCTAGCAAGAAGAAACTGAGGAACAGCTTGTAAATTCAGGGGGCGTCATCCTGAATCCTTCCTTGAATTCCAAATAAAGGCTAAGAAATCTGGAACAGAGATACCTCATGTTGTTTCCTTAATTTTGCAAAAATCTGGGTGCAGGTTTGGTGAAGTCTCATTGTCTGTTCTTGTGCTGTGGGTCTGAAGTGTCACAGCAGGGCCTGAAGTGTCACAGCTGAGTGACCTCAGCCTCCGTCTCCCAGCACCTTTCTGGGATTCCTGTATCCAACCCTGACTGAGAAAACTGATTTTGCTTCCCTATGGAAATACACTTGCCCAAGAAAGGGGATCTGGAAGCAAATGAGGCTTCTTAAATAGCATATAAATATTGTAACATTTGGTGTTTCCTACCCTGTCAGGATGAGATTGCCGCTTGTGAAGCAGCTCCTTAAATACACATTACACCTAAAAATGCACTCCAGCAAGGGCAATGAGGATGGGTCAGAGCACAGGCTGTGTGCCCAGGGAGTCACTGCAAGTGCAAGCACTGTCACAAACACAAACACAGTGAGGGGCTTGCACTCCCTCAACCTTTCTCAAGTGCCTAGTATTTATTCAGGTCAGTGATTCCCATCTCCGTGTCTGTGCCTTTTCTTCTTGCCCAACAGGATCTGCTCACCCTTTTGTGGTCAGATTCAGAAATCATTCCAGAGGTGGTGTTCTACAACAGGCACGGTGTTTGCACACATGGATATTGCTGCAGCTCCTTTTTTCAGCTGCCTTTTCTCCTCAGTGAGCTTGAAGGAGTTTGTTCTTACCTTATAAACTCTGACTGAGCACAGAGCACTGGGCAAGTGTTAGTTTCAGAGTGACTCTGAGCTGATGCCTTTTTAATTGCTTTTCACAGTAGAAACTTTCTCTTTTCATCCCAGAAAAAAGTGATGTCCCCCCTTCCCCAGCCGAACCAGTAACACCAACACAATCAAACTTCCCCTGATTGTTGCGTTCCTGTGATTGGGAATGGCTGCATCCCGAAAGTGAACACAAAAACATCTACCATTAACTCAGTAATGCAAATCCCATCAGATCCTACAGAGAGTTTGTGCTCCAGCTGCAAATGCAGCTGATTGTGCTGTCCTGCACAGATCTGCCAGCTCCCCCTTTCAGATACAATCAGCAAAACTAAATTGCTCGGGAATTAGCTCTGCAGGAAAAGCTGGCTCAAAAATGGATCAATTTTATTGTTTCAGAAAGTTCATAAGTGCACAATTTTTCCCCAGCAGGTCCATCTCTCAGAGGGATATTAACTGTAGTGGAACAGGCTCAATCATTCCTTTCTTTATAAGATGGGCAGGCTTATCACCATGTGGGATGGGTAAAACAGGTGAGCTGTGGAATCTGTGAAGGGTCATCTATCATCATGTGCTGGGTAACCTTCACAAGCATGCCTAAATGTCTTTGATTAAGGGCTTTTCTTCTGTTACTTGTGACAAATGCTGGAATATTGATTTTCATAAGCTTGTTAGTGAAGACAGAGAACATAGTCCAAAATAGGAATTGAGCAGTAGCTAGAGAGAGAAAACATCAAGTTTTCAGAAAAAAAAAAAATTAAAATATTGTCCACAAGGGAGAAGAAAAGAGAGCTGGTTGTAGCAATGCCATTTGCACAATGTCATAAGAAGGTTGTAATGCCCTAGAGGAAAAAGGTACTTTATTTTAAGATTATTAAATTAAGCCAAGGATGTAAAGAAGAAAATGTCTTTAGTATTGAAGTCTGTGGATTTCCTACAGCCCATAATATAAATAGAGACCCAGTCTGCTAAAAACAGCTATCTGCTACAAGCATGACATTTCTTCCCTCTGATTTTGTGCAGCAAGTGTCTGTAGCATCACTTAATACAAAACCAAGTTGTTTGCTGAAGGTTCACACTCTTTTAAAGAGGCTCCTCTAGGCGTGTTTGGGAAAGTTCCACAATCTGATTGCTGCTTTCTCCTTTTACTCCAGAAACAGAGGGATCCTGAGTGCTGACAATCTTTGTATTCAGAAAATAAACTGATTTAGTTAAACAAAACAGAACCCAGAGACACATTGAGATTGCAGGAAAACAAGGTATTGGGACCTGAAATGATGCTTTAAAAATACCCACAAGACTTATATTCCATTTCTTTGCTCAAACATCTGCATGTTGCTTTTTTTTTATATAGAAAACAAGGAATAAGCATTGATAGAAACACCAATATTTTCCATTAATCTGAATTTCAAAAGCAGACAGAAAAATTCTGTCACTCTTTTCCATGCTCATGTTTATAACTTAAGAGGTCTCAGTCACCCAGTCAGACACCAGAAGGAATAACATGAAGTGTAGGTGATCAATCCCCATCAAACCAAGGCAGGTGAAGGTTGGTGGAGCTCAGCTTTGGGAATCACTGCTGCTCTCCCAGCTGTGCAAAACCCCTTATTGCTACTCCACCAGCTACGCTGGGCTTAACTTCTCCTCTCCTGTGCCTTCCAGAAAACCAGGGTGAGATCTCACGTGATACTGATCCCAAAATCAGTTCCCAAACCTGTTTTGTTAAACCCTCATGCAGAGCCTGATGACACCAATGGAAAGATTTCTGTTGATTTTGACAAGTTTTGTATTTCATCCCCTGTGTATCCATAGAGACATCTTATCTTCCTCTTCTGGCAGGTGCTGGCTCAAGAAGCAGCTTCAATGTTGCTATTCTTTAAATATCAGAAAAACCTATTCCCACACAAGTTCCAAAATTTCTGGGTTATTCATTCCAAATAAACTCTTGACTGAATGTTTCTAGTACCAATTCTAACTGTTGGATCTTACACAACCCATTAAATTTCTCATTTCTTGTCATTACAATGCCTTTTTTATTCTCTGTTCATTATGTATCTATTGTTTACAAGATAACACTTTAATCTTTCCCCGATTTCTAACAGTTCAGTCATGCTTATACAGTACAAACCTGATTTAATTTCTTAGCAAGGGCCACAGGGAAATTGAAGAGGTGCTGTTCATTATCCTGTCTTGTAATTACGTTTCCAACTCTGCTTTCTAAAATAGCTCTTGAATGCCTCTGGTTCTGGGACTGTTTTAAATCTGATCAGTGTCTCATTTTCTGACATATTTTAGGCTGCTGAAACAGATAAACTAACCCAACCTGGGGACTACTCACTGTGTGTCCTGTAATTTTAAGCAGGAAAAGGTGTGAGGCAATACATTCAACAATGTATGAATTCCAGGCTGGATTTGGTTTCTTTGAACTTTGTGATATTATTGCTAGCACAGAACGATCCATACAGACTCATCCACTTTTAATAACACTGCTTAACTCCATGGCACCCATCACAAGGACAGTACACACTCGATTATATTGGTAATGTATGAATTTCTAATAACATTTGAAAGAGCTAGTGACTGCCCGGCTAATTTTGTTGTATATGAGGGGGACTGAGGTATTTTTCTTAGAATGGCACAGATTTCCAGTCTTCCCTTTGAACATAACCCCTTGGAAAAGGTTTCTATTCCCCACTGAGGAGCAAATCCAACTTAGAAGAGTGCACCAGGGCACAAATTCCTGAAGTCTGTAGAGCTGCACAAGGAGATGACAATCATTAGAAGTAAAACCCCCCTGCTGTAAGAAAGAGTTCATTGCTGCCCAGGGGACTTCAAACTACAGAAAAGGGATAAGAAAACTCTCAAGAGAAAGAAAATCTGACCTCCTGATCTTCCTTCTCCTGGGCTGATGAAGAATCCTCCTGGTCAATGCCAGGAGGGCCCTGAGAAATATTTCATCCTGGCATCCCTCATGTCTCCCCTTGCCATGACACAGATCAGACCACTGCCAGCTTTTCTATTTTCAAAAGAATTGTCCTTGCTCTCTTTTGTACAACTTGTGCCATGCTAAAAATGAGGAAGGAGGTAGGGGTTGGTCGGTCCTCACATTTGTCTTGAAGCAGTCATCAAAATTGGCATTTATTTGTCTCCCTTTGTGCAACTTCCCATAATGGCAAATCTCCAAAATGCAGAAACTGGGCTGAAAACGATATCACATTCTGCCTCGAGGTAAATTTGTCAGATTAATACCACCTATTAAAAAAAAATTAACTCCTTAAATTACTGACTCCAGGCTTTGTACAAAATGCAGGTCCACAAGCAAACCTGAGTTTTGGTGTCTGTGGTGCAGGATGAATGCACAGTGCAGGAGTATCTGCCAGGATTTGCAAAGACTGTCTTTGCAACTGCTTCAGCAACAGGCAACTGGTGACATCTCACTTGTGTTTTCTCCTCTCTCTCATCTGACCTAAACTCTCTGACATCAAGAAATTGTAGGTTAAAGACTAGAGTGAATTAGACATATCGTATTTTTATTTTTTTTTCCTACTGGAGCTATTCCACTGCATACCTGATTCAATATTCCCTCTGTCTTTGAGATGTATTTCAAAGTCAAATCTCTGCCTTGCCCTGAGAGCACTCCAGCCTGTAGGCTGAAAAACTTAATTGTGGACATCTTCATTTCATTCCAAATCAGTACTTAATTAATTTTACAAACCTCTGCAGCTATTTCAAAGTTCTCTGCCATAATTACCTATAACCCTCAAAGAACACTGCCCTGAAATGTGGTTTAGACCCTTTTTCACAGGAATTAGAGGGAGACCTTCTCTCATACCTCAAATAAGTGTTTTAAGAAATGTGCCTCATAAAGCAAAGGGCCCTTTACACACTTCAATGAGTAAACCACACAGAAAAAAAAAATCCTTAAGTGTTCACAATCATGAATGCTGAAAAAAATTAACGTTCATCACAGAAAACAATTCAATAAAAGCAAAGCATGACAAAGGGCACTGAGTAAAACACTAGGATGGAAGCAACAGAAATAAGGTGAATATCCTGTTCAGCCCCTCAAAACTTCTTTCCTGTGGCTAAGAATCATCATTATTTTTCCCTGGGACTGTCCTTACTCTCCTGTTCTTGGCAAAATCCATACTCATGATTTTACCCTGATGTTAATATCTTTGAATTTAATGCCAAGAGCACTACAATGTGATGATATGATACATTACCCAAGTGCTTTTGGAAAGGTATAGATATGAATCTACCAGTGCTGGTGGATTGCAATTTTTTTGTGTAGTTTTGAGAGAACAATGAAGAGTCTGCATGAACAGATTCAAGGTGAAACAGTTCACCATCCTTGCTAAATCTTCACCTGTTTCAGTCATTTGCAGTGTAAAAGAATCTTGAAATTGAGAAAATTAAAAGCTCATCAATCTGCCTATGAAAGGCTGACAGGAAATTATACCCTTCTAATTAAATAATTTTAATTCTGTATCAGAGGGCACCGTGCTATGCTAAGATCCCCACTCTAACCACTAAAAATGGAGGGTTTCTCCCCCAAAAAAGTGTGAGTTTTACTCCTTCCATGTGGACTAAAGGGGTGTCAGGTCTGTTTGTGGCCAGTGCCAGGATGAGGTGCTGGAGGTGCTTCTGAAACACCTTCAGCAGCACCCCTGGCTTTGGGCAACACCAGGGAAGGATCTGCTGAAGTTTATAGAGCAGCAAGAATTGCCTGTAATGTTTCATATATTTGTCAAAAAAACAATTAGGCTGCTCAGTAAATGTGCTGTAATCACAATAAATACTCAGGTAATGAGTGTTGTGCATTGCTGGGAAAGGGCTGACTGGGTAAGATACAGTAATTTGTAGATTAAGTTCTAGAATTCTCTCAGTGTAAAAGGACTGGCAGCTCTGGAATTTATTACCTCCCATGAGAAAATGGAACAGTAGCCTTTCTACTCCCTCCACAGCCATCTTTTCCTTGTGTTTCCTAGAAGGTAATCTAAACATTTCAGAGGTTGCTCACATTCCATAAACTCCAGGTAGTTCCTGTTGATTCACTGGGAGGTTAACACCTTTGACTGTGTTCTCAGTGATGCATTGCTGAATATCTGATATGCTTGAATGCAACTTTAATTCACATCTACATCCATTTTGAAGAGCGACATTTTCAAAACAAGGATCTAACAAAGCCGGTTTGAGAAAACAGGGCAGGAGTCTGTGGCCCTCGCAGTCAGGGATTCAGAACAGAATGAGTGTAGATGCCTCTCTAAATAAAATGAATTTATCCAAACAAAACTATGGATAGAGCCCGCTGAATAATTCTTGGTGTATGGAGGAAAAGCCTGCCTGGATATGATTTTTCCAGATGGGGAAGAAAAGGGCTCCCTTTGAAAACAGTTTATTAAAAGCCTTTTATAGCATGATAGAGAACAGAATTAGTGAAATAATGCCTAAAGTGTGAGAGCTGTTAATATTACTTTAAACAAAATCATCATATAAGATATTCATTAGCACACAGAAAATTAAAAGACAGCATCTAATTAATCTGTTTAGCCTCTAAATGGCTAATTAATCTCATTAATATAGTCAACATTTTATGTTAGATAAGAGAAATTAATGGCAGTTGTGTCCACTTCTGTGTTTAGGGACAGCCGTGAAGTCATGGGAAACATATTTTAAAATATCACCATTTCTCTGTGTTTGGATATTTCTGAGATGTTTTCCTGAAGAAGAAACTAAGAGCAGCAGTTGCTGGAATTACAAGGAGTGAGCAGAGCTGCAGGACAGCAGAGCTGCAACAAGCTCACTTTTCATATGGATTTATCACCTTATCATTGGGAGGTCTGGAGCCAAGGATACAGCTCAGGGCTTATAAAAGCAAACTGGTTTTCATAATTCCTTCCTCCTATATATTTAACAGTGATTCTTTACCCATTTTCCTGTCTAAACTTCGGCTGTGCTACAATTCCAAATGATTGAAGTCTTTCTGTACAGTCCAGTCAGAAAGGAGACCTTAGTCAGGGTTTAACAGTCCTCACCTTCATGTAGGCTAAACTTGTTCCTGCTGCTGTCTCATGTTGATTGTACGGGAAAAAATATATCAGAGCTCCATTTAAAAATATTTTTTGGTAAGGAATTTAAAATTAGCCATAAAATGCAGAGGGTAGTGAAGCAATACATCATAAATCAGCTTAATGAGGTGCCAAAAATCTGTATGTAAAAACAACTACCCAATGATTACTTCTGCCAAAGGCAGCTCTGTACTGATATTGTGGAAGACAAACTGTTGAAGCTGAGCATGATTTGAAAACTAGATGCAGTATCAAACTTTAAATGTATTTTTTACACATTAACATTTTTACAAACTTTATTCCAGTTTCCGACGTTGTGTCATTACAAGAAAAAGGACTGCCTTGGGCAAGAAGCTTCAGAGTTTTCACGGTTTTTAAACATTTTTTAACTCCTCAAAGATGCTGATTTGGCAAAACAGAGAGAAAACGAAAAGTTTCACAGCTCAAAATACTTTGTAATTATTCCTGCCCTGTAATTATCCCCGAAACTGCTTGGTTTTCATTGTATGCCTTCAAAAAGCCCTTGTTAAAGTTCAGATAATTTTTCATTCTGGGGAGAAGGAGAAGACAATTCTCTTAGGTGGAATCTAAAATTAATGCCAAAATTTGCCCTCATTTACTGTGGTTTAAATACACTTAGTCATTTAATTGTCTCCAGAGGTGTAAGTAATGTCCTACTTTGCTCTGGATGGAATTAATTCCCATATAGCCTGGGAAGTGGTTTGGGATCTTTGGATGTGCTACACTTGGTGCAAAAGCAAAAAAGCAGAAATGTCGTTGAGTCCCTAAGAATCAAAGGCTCAGGAAATAATCAATTTCCACCAAAATGGTGTTTTCTGCTGCAAAAATAAATATACTTAAGGTGAGACATAACAACTCTTTCGATACACACATAATTTCAAGCAAGTAATATTATCACTGGGTTCAGGGGAGTTATTAACTGACTGAATTAATCTATGAGTTAATGTGCTTTTTTTGGACCAAAGCCTCAGAAATTTTGACACAACTCTCTCTGTAGGAAGAAAACCTGGATTATCTAATGTACCCTTGTTCTATTAAAAATACAGCCATTAAGACATTTAAATTAAATATGATTAGTCAGCTCTGATTTAAACCTCAGCATCTGTAGAGTTTTAATTGGAGTACAGTAAGTGAAACTCATATGCAACTTTTTTTAATGCTGCAGTGCTCAGTGGCTGTAAGTGCCAAAACCCATGAAATGAACATCTCTCCATGTGCAAATACTCCAGGAAACTAAACCAGGAACAAATGAAACCAATGAAATTGTCTCGTTATTGATCTGTTATGTCGATAAAACAGAATGGAAGCTCTGTCATGGCAGCAAGTCTGTTCTCCTTTCCCCACTGAGGGAATATTTTCTGCCTCTCTAAAATCCCATCCCTTCCAAAGGCTAAACTCAGGCAGCTCTAACAAGGCCTAAAGAATCAAGAGTGAAAAATATTCCTTAGAAAGCTCCATCTGTTATCAGTCTACAAGAGGAGTTGTAATTTGTGAAAAACACAAGGGTGCCGTGTGAAAGGGACTGCTCAGGCTCATCTGCTGCATGTTTCCAAACACAGACTGAAGGCACTTCACTTTAATCTGGGAAGCAATCACTGAAGTATTCTGGGATGCCCTTTAAAGGCAGTGATGCAGCAAGCCTGTGGCAGAGAAAAAGACTCTTACCTGTTAACTAATCATTGCAACCCGGCAGCTGCAGAGAGAGAAATTCAAATACACTAGACAAAGCAATAGATTATTTCTAGTGAGAGATTTTAAAGGAAAAAGAAGTTAGGTTTTCAGCAAGTATCACTAGTATTTAAAGAAGCAATGGAATCTAATGAATGTGGAATGCAGCTCTCTGATGCCAACCAGGAACTTCCCAAGAGAACTATCATCAAAAGGAGAACGAATATTTTGAATATTGCCATCTGGGTGGCAATAGATGGGTGAAATCCAAAAGCTGGAATTAACTGGTAAGGAAAGAATCCATGAAAACCTGTAGAAAAATACTAAGATGTAGGGAAACAATTTGAACAAGGGCAACTTTTAAAAAGCTTTTCTTCTTTTGCAGTGGGCCAGTGGCTAAACTAACTTGTTTAAAAGAATATTTCTTTCAAGTCATCCTAATCAGCAACTTCCCCAACTTCCTAAAAGCAGGAATGTCTCAATGCTCATAAATACAAATCATATGAGTAGCCTAATACAACTGAGTTCATAATTTTGACAGAGGAGAGAGAAAACAAAATATCCAATGCAAGTATTTGTGGCAACCCAACTGCAGCCATAGAGGGGTTGTTACAATAAGGCTTTTTTACAATAAGGGATCTAAAACTGCAAGCAGAGCTAAAATCACTGTGCCACATGTCTTCCCTCAGGTGTATCAGTTTTACACTGACATTTACAATTCCATTAGCTTCACTGGGCCAGATTCAGGCGCAAGAATTGGCATTTGAATATAAAACAATGGAAACATCTCTCTGTGCCACTCTTAAATATTTCACTGCATCTATAAACACCTGAAAGTGTTAGAACCTTCTGGCCACGAACCAGGAGGGATTGAAACTTGACAGTACAACCTGGTGTCTCCTGTGTCCTCGTGTCCTGCCCAGCCCTTCTGGTGGAGCCAACAAAACCACTGTGGAACAGGGGGATATTTGGGTGCTTCCACACAGTGTAATAATGCTGGCATTCATGTAATTACCCCTGGTTTCCTCTGGTAAAAGGACACAGAACTGCGTGGAACAGACAGATAGGAAGCCTCCAAATTAGACCACAATCCTTTCAAATTAAGGAAAATGTCTCACCATACTCATTTTAGACTGCACACTTTAGTGGCACCTTATAAATATTTATGAAGTTCATTAAGGGACATATAATATTTGAGCTTTAATTGTTTAAGGACATTAAAACTTAATTTTAATAGAGGTCATATAACTTCTGAATTCCTAGTGTACCAGCTCCAGACCTTTAAAACTTAATGGCAATGATGGGTTTTCCATCATGGGGTCAGAGGCGTTAGCAAATGTAATTTTCCAGACCCATCTAAAATATCATTAATTCTGTCCTGTGCACATAAAATGATCTGAGTTATCAGAGTCATGGTTAAACACAGGGCAAATCCTAGACTTTTATCCTCAATTCCTCAAATAAACTCCTCAAGTTGACAAAAGCAATTAAACTGGAACAACATAAAGTCACATTGGGAAACTGTTGAAAATCACAAATGAGGTTAATATTCCATGATAGTAATGGTTTCATTAAACATGCCTAAGCACTGTTCTGTTCTATTGTACACGTTAGGGAACTTACTCTGCCAGGTTCCAAACCAAAAGCCATTTTGCCATTTGTGTCATTTTGCATTTACAGAACTCTACTACTTGATTTGGCTGCAATTTCTGCTCTTGAAAGTCTGTGGATTCTCTCCAATTCTTCCTGGGAAAATATGTTTGCTGTGGTTTATTTCTTCAGCTGGAGTAGGTGGAAGAAATTCTGATGCATTTGGTCTGTTTCATTTGTGCCACCAGTTAAAGAAATACATTCTCTGGCCACTTTGGAAAGCTTTTATTGCAGCTGGCTTTAAAAATTTTGGAGGCGCTGTTGCTTCAAGCATGCAGTTCCCACAGGAGTAAAACAATGTATAGACCTTTCTACCTTTTGTTGTTTTCCAGTGCAAAGAGGGAAGAAATTCAGCAAGCTCTTACTTCAGTCAAGAGTTTCATAAGGAAACCCTTCCAAAGGGATTCCCTCATCTTTAAAAGAAGCCAGCATGTTCATTGTGTGATATTTTAGCTGTTTCCCACAGTTTTGCAGCATTCTGCAGTTGTGGTAGCACGCCCCTAGTTCGACAGCCACATTCCCAAAATCACTTTGTTCTGTTATTGGAAAGCAGAACCTGATCCTCTTTCTCAGGCAGATCTTCTCGTGTTCTTACTGGCATTTCTAACTGGAAAAATTCTTATTGAAATGAACTGTATCTTCTTAGAACCTTTTAAGGTCTGCGAGGCTTTAAATAAACCCATGAAAACCTGAAAATTTAAATCAGTGAAAAAAGAGATGGCTGTAATTGAAATGCAGCTGTGACAGAAATAGAGCTGGCACTAAGATTTTAAATCCTGATGGTTGGCTATATATTACACACTAATGTTAATTAGTCCATTACCAATTAAGTAATATACTGACATTAAAATAAAATTAGTAAACTAAACAGTGTCTGAATAAATGGAGGTGGTGGAGAAAAGTCATAATCAGCCAGTATAATGAAAATTCTGGCAGAGACCAGCTCTCTGTGGAAGGCTTCAGTGGAATGAAATGCTCTGATCAGCAAAATATGGATCAGAAAGGATCTCTGAAGATCACCTGCTCCAATCTTCCAGTAGAAATGGGGTTGTTGCAAAGAGCAGGTGGTATGCACCGTGGCTTTGTCATCCATATCTTAAAAGTCTCCATGGATGGGAGGTTCCAAAATATTCCTAGAAAATTCTGGTTTCTTACAGCAATAACTCACTAGTGAAAAGGTTTTCCCATCAAGTCCACTCTGAACCTCCCAAACTGCAGTTCAGGGTTGTTCTCCTGTGCTGTTCACCCACCACAGAAGAGTTTGGCTCCTTTGCCTTTGGCACTTCCCTGTCCAACAGCTGAAGGTTGTTCCCAGCTCCCAAAATCCCCTCTCAGGTTCAGTGCCTGGTCTGGGTCCCTGACCAGCCTTTAGCCCCTGCTTGCACCCTCCCTGTTTTCCAGCAGGGCTTTGCCACTGCAAAGCCTTCCTCACCCCACATGCAACACATTTTTGTTCATCTACACAAGGTTCTCTTTGTCCCAGGCCTCAAGGCCCCTCTGAGCTGCCCCCCAGCCATTTGGCAGCCATTCCTCCTGCTTTAGATTCACCCACAGATCTAGAGAGGGTACGCTGTGTTTTTCCAGCTGTGACTCCCTGAACACAGAGCAAAGCAGTTCTGCCCTCTGCACATCTTTTACCCTCCTCACTGCTACAGGGGGAATTGTCTTGCAGTCAGAACACAAGTCACATCTGCCAGCACGATCACAGCTGAGTCAAGGTTCCCTCTCTGTTCCCAGCCCGTGGGCATAATAAATGCTGAGCCCTGAGTGACAGTTTCAGAACATTTTGTTTAAATTCTTTTAGTGCAAAAGATAGATACTGCATAATTAAAAATGAAGTTAAATTTTCAGGGAATACTTCCCTTTTTTCATATAACTAATTTAAATTGTAATCAAACTTAAAAAAAATAAAAGATCTCTGTTTCAGTGTTTTCTGGGTCAACTAATTTCATTTTCAGTTTAAAGTTATAGTTTAGAAACTGACAAAACAAAGAGTCAAAGCGTAGATGTGTCTGTTTAGTTTGAAACCTATTTCTTGCTTTTTAAAAGGAAAACTATTATCCCCAAACTGGTGATTCCACTGCTGACACAAATGCAGTCCTGACCCAGAATTATCAGGGTACACTTCAGGGTTCTAGGAGATGTCTGAGACACTACAAAAGTCTTTTGTAACCATCCTCCACTGTCTCTTGTTCCACCCTCTTTCCCTGAGTGCAGTTTCTGTATGTCTGAAACAGACTGATACAAGTCAATGGCAGATTGTTTCTCTCAGTTGTATGAACCTCTCTCTGTTTTTGACGGCTTTCCTGTAGGGTTTAACTGATCCTGTGCAGATTTGTGTCCATCTCACAAACTGCACCAGGACTCCAGGGCAATTCACCTTTGGGAGGACATGAACAAGAATCCTCAGGGAGGAGAAATCCGTGTGAGAAAGCAAAAGCAGTGACTGAGCTGAGGCACTGGAGCTGCCAGACCCCAGATTTCACAGATAACCAGTTTTATTTCTCCACACAGCCAGTGATTGCTGTGCCACAGCAGTGCCTGTTTTGGAAGGAGGGAAATCTCATCCCCCTTGCAGAAAGCCCTACAGCAGCTTTGCCCTCCATACTGAAGGGCCAGTGTAATTCAGAGTAAAGACTAGCTGACAGATAAGAAATAAAGCAAGACAGATACCATCCTGAAAAGTAGCAGCCATTATTACTTTAATGGAGCATTAAAAAAAAAAAAAGAAAGAAAAAAAGGGGAAAAAAGCCTTCAGTCTTTACTATAATGGAGCTTCTTAAATAAATGNAAAAAAAAAAAAAAAACACAAAAAAAAACAAACAAAAAAACCCCTGAGACGTGGCATCTCACATACCTCAGGTCTCTAAAGAAGTTCTTAAAGCCTATTAGTTTTGATTTAACTACAGTTACAAGATTTCATTAATACCTGGTAAATGCCTTAAGCTGGCTGAGCTTTCATTTTGTCTGCAATTGCTTTCATTGAGTTTGGCTGCTAAAGTTCATGTCTTGGAATGTGTTAAATCAAATACCAGAAAATATGACTATGTTTTATACTGAGAACACATCCATGTGACATTTATTCATTTTTGCATGAATAAGGCAGTGCTGTATCAGTGAAAAAAAAAAAATTAAAGTAGAACCCATCCCTCAGCGTCTCCTGGAGACAGAATAGCAGAGGCCAGTGCAGGACTCAGAAAATTATGCTAAATATCCAAAGAATGCCTAAATACTGGCAAAGCAACCAAGGGGAGCAGCTTTGGAGCATTTTAGTCCTGTATCATCCATTCTGTTCATGCCTGAGAACACCAAGGGAAGTTCAGCCCCTGAGACATCCAGAGGTCCTGCTATGGCTGGAGACTGTGACTGTGTGAGAAGCAGCAACAGCAGGGTGGGAGAGCCAAAACCCTGGGAACAGTCCCCCAGACCAGAGAATTCAGCATCTACCCAGATGCCATTTTAGGGAAGAAGGAGGAAGGGTGTAAATCTGTAAATACTGTGAGTGCTCTGTCAGTACTGATAATACTGTCAGTACTGTAAATACTGTCAGTGCTCTGATTTTATTGATGTTTTAGTGGGTTTGGGGTGTTCTATAACACAGTGAAGAGGTGCAGCAGGATTGTGTCTGTGTCGTCACTCCACCAGCTCAGGGCAGGAACCTGTGCCAGTTTTAGCCACTTGTGTCCCCTCAAACACAAATTTCATTGTGCACACAGCTGAGTTTGGGGCTTTGCAGGAGACTGATTGACCCAGGTTTACAAGAAGGTAACCAGTAGCAATTCTGGCTACAGATGTCCCTTTTTATGGATAATCGTGGGATCATTTCAGGCTGAAGGAGTTTAATGCATAAAGTCCCTTTTGGAAAGAGCAGTGACACTAACCAAGGCAAAGAAAGTGCTGCCACTTTCTTCTGGCAGGCCTCTAAAGCTCTGAAATAAAAAGTGACCCATTTCCTCAGTATTCTACATACATTTTCCTTTTCTCTTCAGGAAAATCAAGCCCTGATGAACAGCCAGAAGTTTTCCAGAAACCATGGGACTAATTTCCTGCAGCTGGGCCTCAGCTAAACATGACCAGCCCCAAAATGCTGCCCCATCTGCAAACTGGATGTGAGCAGCTCAGTTCATCCCCAAACACATTGCATTGCTGCACTGCTACATCTCTAACACATCTCTAACTCTAGATAAGCCGTGGCTGCCTATTTATATCCTTTTTTTTTTCCATAGTGCAATGAAACAATGCAGGAACAGTCCTGACCATGCAAAGGAATAATCTCAGCTAGTATAAATCAGGGTTATTTCACAGAAGGCAATGAACTGAAGCTGGTTTATGTCTCCTGCAGCTGTAGATCAAAACAATATTAACATGAAACCTGCTGCATGGAGCTATTTAGAATTATTTGTGAAGTGCCTAATCCCCAGAAGCTGCTTTTCAGGTTATTAATCACAACGTACTTGTTATCCTGACCTGCTAATAGAGCTGCTGAGTAAAGATTGTAGTCCTAATACAGAATTCTGCCTTGCCTTTTCATAGTGTATATTGCTTTATTAGTTAGCTTCACAGCAATTAAGTGAAGTCAAGCAAATGCCACTTTAATGTTATATTACCACAGAAAGTGTTGGAAATCCTCAGTTAGAACTGAGTTTCTAACAAACCATTGTTTATATACCTGCAGCTGTGTGACTGGAGATGTTTGACTGATCACCTCTTGTTTTGACCACTCTAACGTTCACACAAGAAAGTTCAAATTTCTCAGCTTTCCTCTTTTTAAAAATCTAGATTGTCTTGGGAGCGAGGTTAAAAAATTCTGGTTGTTCTTGGAGTTACTCCTGTTTATAAAATGCCAGTTCACCACAAACTATAATGATGGTTATGGCAACTGATGGAAAAATAATCAACAGAAACAACTTTGCAGACTACACAGCTGAGAGAACTTGACCCTCAAATTTCAGTGTCATCACAAGATTCTGTGAGAGCAGCCACTGCCAGGCAAACACACTCTCAGTGCTGGAAAAGAACATTTATGCTCTGGCTTGTGAAGACATTTCCGTGTGAAGTCCCAACATCTTTCACCTTTCTCCCACAGAGACTAGTTGGATTATTTGAAATTTCTTCCATCTAAATGGGATGTTCCTTTCAAGTAACCTTGACTTGTTTCTTTGCCTGTTTCATCCTTTTTTACAGGCCAACATGGAATTTATTAGCCTATTTCCATCTCTTTTGCAAGGAGCCTAAAAACATTTATTGAGGAAATAAATGGATCATTTAGGTCAGTCCTTTTCTTTCCAACATTGCCTGTTCCTGGTTCCTCACAGTCACTTAACACTTTATAAAATTTGTACTACATCCTATTCTACACGAGTTACAGCACAATTTCACAAATGATACTCCATCAACTACTACAGCAAAAAAATAAAGTTCCATTTACTACAATTCCTTGATTTTTTTTATATTCAACACTGATATCAAATAAAAAATTAGATGTTTCTAACCATTGACTTTTTGCAGCCTTATATAACATTGTTCTCTCTTTCCCATTTTACATCTGTACTTGGGTCATTTCTCTTCTACAGATCTGTTTCCAAATATTCTTCTTCCATCTAATTCAAACCAAATGACTGATTTGGGCCTAATCACTTCTCCCTCAATTTCTTTAATAACGTATGGATTGCATTTGGTTTTTTAAGCTTCCTGTTTCAATACGCATTCCTAAGCATAATAAAGAGGCATAATAAAATATTTCCTCTTCTTTATGCAAAGTTCTGCTCCAGGCTCCTGATTAAAGAGTATTAGGATGGAAAATATCCAAAACTCCCACTTCTCTGTAAGTAAACAGAAATTTCTAGAGCCTGAGGGTAGCCAAAGTGATACAATTTTGTTTCTAAAGCCTCAATTGCCCATAAATCAACACCTTACATGCTATTTTTCCTTCCTTTTGAATCTTCTATTTGATCAAACACTTGATTATTTTTGATGGGATACTGTAAATAGTTCCATGGCATCAGATGAAGATGTGATTGATACTGCCAGCATGAGATGAATCATCACAGACTGAATTTCATGACTTTTTAGTAAAAAGAAACTATTTTTACCTTATTCCCTCTAGCATAACAAGTGTAGTTAACTGTGGTACTATTATTATAATTTAGAAAAAAGTCTGATTAAAAGAAAGCATGTTCTCTTGTTAGCAGGATAAATATTGAAAATCCACAGTGCAAGGTGCAGGGATCTCCCTCTGCTTTGTGTGAGGACAGGTCAGTGAGGTGTTGAACTAAAACCTACCAATCCATCTGTAGTTTGTATATTTTTCATTCCTCTATATAAATATCTGTCTTTTATACATATCAATATCTATATAACTATATTGATATGTAAAAAAATCAGAATGAGCTGAGATCTTCCTTAACACAAGTGATTTTGGGGACTGTACTCAAATCTGATTGGAGTAAGTTCTTCATCTTTTTTTTTTTCCCCACGGTATTTTCTGATTGTTTCCTTCTCCCCATCACTTGTCATCTCTCTGCCCATGTGCTCAATGCCATTAAAACCTCACAGAGTCACCAACCTTGCTGAGCTGTTTGGCCCCTGACACATCTGTTTATGGCCTAAAAATCTAAACTGAAAATGAGCCCACACAATACCCAAATAAATCCTGTTTGTTGAAAAAGTATTCTATTCTTCTCTCATAGCCTCCAGTCTTGACTATGGATTTGTTGATATGTAGGAATGTTTCATACACACTACATTTTTTTGGATGCTTGTAAGGGGCTTAACCAGAGGAAGTATTATTCTGAACCCAACTCATTTAATGCAAGGTTAAATGTATTTGTTTCCATCTGCTCTGTTGGCTGAAAGGTTTTATGGCAGCTAAGCCAGAAAAAGTCACAGAGCAATCATCATAAAATCTCTCTGATGCTAACAAGGGTGAGGAGTTTCACTGGACTGAAAATATCCTGGTACCTTTCACACAACATAATCCCACTTCTTCAAGAGAGAATAGCAGAGTGGGTTTTGTTGGCTTTTTTTTTTTCCAAAATGAATACCTTAATTGTTTTAATTTATTTTAGGAATGAAAAAACATGCATCTGAACAATCCCATTTGCAACATCCAGCACTCAGTTTAAATTGCCTTTCAAGGATGGGGCTGTCCATTTTATGCATGCCAGGAGACACCATTAAAATCACAGGAGCTGCCCACAATTCATGGGGAGCTGCAGGAGCCCAGCACAGAATATTTTTGTCTCATTTGCTGGCCCTCAGGAAGGTGATTAGCTCCGAGAACAAGCACGGTGTAACTGGAAAAGTGCATTTCTTAATTCCCTGGTTTTCAGCATCCTGCCTGTCAGGGAAGGTCCTTGGCAGTGATTGTCACTCAGGCCGGGCTGTGCAGTCACAGGGGACCTCACAAAAGGTCAAAGCTTTGACCTTGGCAGCACAGTCTGAGGGAATTAATAGGAAAAAAACCCATCTGCTGATCACTAATTACCTTGGAGTGATTGTTACTGTCCTCACCTCGCTCCTGCACGCAGACAACGTGCTCAATATTTAAATGCATTTTCCTGGAAATACAATTTATCTGCTGTTTGTGACTCCAGGCTGGATCACATCCGAAAGGATCTGACAGCTGGGGAGCAGCAACTCCAGAAATGCAGAGTGAGAGCTGTGAACCAGAGTCTGAGAAAGACAAACCATGCTAACTGCAGAGTTTGGCTGCTAAAATGCTGATTGCTGTACTGAACACTGGCACTGCACTCACTGGTGCTTCTCATTTCTCAGTGTATCAACAACGAGAATTTGGTTCACTGCTGCTTTGCCCTGGGGCTTCTGTTCCCTAAGGCGTTCACAATTGTCTCAGAACTCACAAAAATTTCCCTAATTTTTTTCTCTTCTGTGTGAAAACCAATACAAATGAGACAGTTCATGAATGATTATTTTTAAAATTCTCTTTCCTGGGAAATCAGATATTTTCCTTAGTGCAAGCAAGTTTTTTACAAGACAAAAAGAACTTTTAAGCAGCTCTAAGGATGGGGCTTTTTCACAGTAATACAACCCCATCTGCTTGTGTGATTATTTTACATCATTTGGTGTCTGTTCAGCCATGGCACAGTTTAAGAGGCTGTATTGTGCTATCCTGGCCAATAAACCCAAAATGCCCAACATCTTGTAATCTGACAGGGCTTATCAGTTTATGCTGGAATTTTACAATTGAACAACTAAATTTGAACAACTGAGCCCACTATTTCAGTGCTAATGGCAAGAGAGAAGGCAAAAATGGACCAATAACTCATTGTTAAGGTGGTGAAGTTTCAGGAACAAAAAATTCCTCCAGATTTGTGATTTCTTAGAGACCTTTGTAATATTTACAGTGAAAAAATTTCCATAATCAAACTGAAAGACAGAATGTTAAATACTGTGCCTTATTTTGAAACTGTTTTCAAGTCTGTGCACCCATCCTGTCTGTAATAAAGTACATTCCTTCCCATATCTACCAAATTTACTGATATTAAAGCCATGTCCACAAGCCTCCACCTAGAAAGAACTGGATAACGACCCAGTTCTGCTATTGATTGAAACTTTAAAGCTGGTTCTTTTTTGGTTATTTCTGAGCTTCTGTTTGATGTTGTTGGATCATTTTTGAGGGTCTGTTTGATGTTATTGGGTTAGTTTGAGTGTGTTGTAAGTAAATTTTGCTGGGTGGCACAATCTGCCTTAGAAATATCAATAATGTAACAGCTGCAGCGAAAATCAGCACATTATTCTTGCAGTACTTATAAAGTAGAAACAAGGGGGGTTTATGAGCTTTATCTAAATGTAAGTTAAAGAGAAAAACACCTTTTTTTTTTTATTTACAGGAATATATAAAAGAACAGACCATGTGCTGAGAAATTCAGCTGCAGCAAGTGATGTGCACATATGCAAAAACCATGGCAGGGACACCCAGTGTTTCTCTGACTGGATGTATTCCCTGGAGAATAACTTTTTTTCCTTTTTTTTTTTTTGAGGTGGGATGGTTAATATTAGCATTAAATTTAAGCAGTGTTCAACCTAAAGGAGTGCCTTTGCTTGGCTCTGTGCCCTTGCACAGCAGGAGATCAAACTCCCTGCAATAAATATTTATAATTTCCAGTGAAACTGAGGAATTCCAGCCACAGGCCGAGGCTGCGCTGTGCAAAGCACTGGAGGGGCAAAGAGAAACAGCCCCAGGTAGCATTGTAAACAAACAGGTGAAAAGTGGGAGTAGGAGCAGTGTAAAAACATTAAAATGATTTATCCAGCATCATGCAGCAAGTTAAAGAGCTCTACTGAGACAGAGATTGTCTGACCCTCATTTTTGTCCTCTGACGACCACGTGCTGCTCCTCCCAAATCCACCATCCCTACCATCACTCTGCTTCTTTACCAGTTTAACTTCACAGCCATGAATTACAAAAACCCTGTCCCCCTTCTCCATGAACTATGCACTGCTAAACTTAAGAGCTGTAGATGGGCAAAGGGATGTGAAAATAACTGCAACAAACAGAAAGTTAAATTATTTCTAAGGGCAGGCCTGTTTGAAATTCTGAGGACATAATGGAGTCCCCCAGATTTATCCCAAGTGATGGTGTTACCCCACAGCGTTTCAGATGCTGAAATTGTGTTTAATGCCAGATCATTTGAGCTGAACAGAGAATTCACAATTTTCTCTAACTTCCATGCACCTTAGCTACCAGAAAGTCACAATTCCTTTGGCAATCTGTTGCTGAAATTCCCTTGCCTTAGACATGGAAAACCTTCCTAATCTCTGTCACTGTTCAGACGTGACAGAGAAACTATAAAAGAGTTTTCATTTCCCCTGTGGGATGTGAAATCCCAGAAATCTTAGAGCAAGAGATGAAGATGATGGCATCCTTGAGCTGCTGAGGCAGAGTTTGTTTACATCAGTCCCTCCCTCAAGTACTCTAACCTGAGATGTGGGTCAGAGGAACTACATTTTACATCTCTCATTTGCATGGAAAATATTTATACCAGTAAATAATTAATTGCCTGAGATCCTCCTGGCAATTTTCATTATTAAAATTAGTTATTAAATTATATTGAGTGCGTTGGCAAACAGCAAACAATTAACCAAGGGCAAGCCAAATTTCAGTCTGAAGAACCTGGGGTTTTTAGGTCACCACCAGAAGAGCTCAGAGGTAACAGAGCCCATCCAAATAACTTTGTTGGAGGGAGGTGTCTCCAGGTAGTCCCAGTTTGGCTGTACATCCCCCTGCCGCTGATACCAACATTATCTCTGCTGTTACACTAATTACCAGCTTTGTTATGCTAAACAATCTCTTTATTTTGGTAATGCAGGCGTAATTCTGGATTCGTTAGCTCAGGCTTAATCGCACCTCAGGGAAAAATAAACTGAGAACACACTGACAAACAAGCGTGATTGAAACTGGAGAGTCCCAGGAATTTGCTAATAATTCTACAGATCGACTTCCACGACCGCTGATGTTTTCACGTGGAAAAAGCAATTTTCTGCCATTTCTTCTGACTTCCTCTGCCCATCTTTCTGAGAGGAAGAGTAAGGAATTCAAGGAATCCTTAAAAAATGAGAAATTGCTGCGAGCTGCTACATTTAGTTCAAACCTAAAAAGAGGGTCTGGCTATGAATGTGAGCCCAGGCTGCTTTTTCACTTTGAGAGACTGGTTCCATTTCCCCTCTGCTCTGCACATCGGAGTTCAGCAGATGTCAACTTTCTCTAAGAAACAGCTATTACAAAATCCACCTCGGAGCTGCTTCCAAAAACTGCTAAGAAGTGGCAAAACCTTTCTCACTGAAAGAATTCCATCACATTTTGAAGCCGGTTCAAGCTCAATGCAGTCCCTCTTGCCTGCCCACCTGCTTTCTTCTTCCCCCCCATAGTCTTTAAATCAACGCTTAATTCTTCAAGGTAAGCTTCCAAATAAGCAAAAGGAAAATAAATTACCTGCTATGAGTACATTGAGACTTTCCAGTGCTTTTTATTTTGTTTGTTTGTTTGTTTTTACTACAACAAAAACTAATTGTTCCACAGCCCAATTGCCTGCAGCCTTCCGCCTCGTGAAACCTCTGTTATTCTGTGGTTCACTTGTCAGAAGGATTTAATCCCTAATCAGTCTTTGCAATCGGGTCCTGCAGGCTGCCAGACAAGTGCTTGGGTTTAATTCACTATATTTTGTCTGCAGCAGATGCAGCACACGGGGAGAGAACAAAGCTCCATCTGGGACACCCTCCTGCATTTCAGCTCTGCCCCATGAGCAAACCCGGGGTTGTCTCGTTCTGCTCTCCCTCATGGTGTTGCCACAGTGGCCCTAATTAGTAGATGAACTCATTTCTGACTCAGATTTCACATGATTTTAACTTTCCTGGACATTGTGTAACACTGTTTTTCCAGCTGAAGTTTAATATTTTATTTGAAAAGCTCTTTAACTTCCCATTTGTGCTGCTCTTATATTTTCTATATTGGCCACTACCTGTCCATAAACATCATCATGTCCCCCCACACACATTTTATAGCATGGACTGGACTATTTCAGCATCCAACTCTGGGAGTTCTGTATTGCTTGCCTTTATGAAGTTCATAAGAAAGCATTTTTAATCAAGAACATGTACTTCACCCTGGCTCAAATATGAATTGCTGTTTCTTCTTCAAGGTCTTCCAATTCAATATAATAAAATAATTCAATATACTAAAATAATGAATTTTCTCTCTCCTGATCCTACAGCTTGCTATTGAAGTTAATCCCTGAGATTTTGAGCACTAGAACACCTGAGTCCACAGAAGAATCCCAAGGCAAACAGGGAGCTGAAACAAAAAAAGTTGCAGAGTTCTGTCCCACATTCCCTTAGCTCAGATATTCTTAGAAATGGGTTGGGGCATAAATATTATGAAGAGCATTCTTTGGAATGCAGTCATATGAAGGATTTAGATTTTATGTAAAACTGTTTCTAGCTTATTAAAACTACAAAAAAAAAAGTCAGAATGCAAAAATCAAAAGCAATGCAAACAGACAAAATAAATTAACCAAAAAAAAAATTAGCACTGAATATGCAGAGAACCTGAGGAGATCCTGATGAACATCAGTAGTATAAATTGTCTTTGCATCACATTTCTCAAAACTGCTGCTTTTCCAAGACCAGAGGCATCCATGGGGTGGGTGTGATTTTACAGGGAATTTACTGTTCCTTTCACTTGGAATTGTTTTAATATGACCTGCAGCCCTAATTCAGATGTGATTCATACTCACCATGATGATGATGAACTATACAAGTGTCGAACTACTTTAAAAACTGAATCTGGTTTAGTTTCAATTAGTAGGGTCTCTATTCTGTTCCTAAATCAGCTGCAGTTTTGCATGAGGTGATTGCCTGCTATCAACATTTGAGAGATAAATATATATATGTATTAATATATATATGCCAAATCCAGAGTGTCTACTCAAAATTCAGTGAGTCAGTCAGCAAAACTATATATTTTGTTTTGAATTATTTCTACAAAAAGGTGTTTACTTCTTTGGAACAAAAGCAACTCCGGGGACACCCATGATTTACTATGCTGTGAGAAAAACAGGCAAAAACATTGGATCAAAAAAGAATCAAAAATAGATGAAAAAGTTTAAATCAGGGGAAAACAGATCAAAAAGACTTTACCAGCTGGAAAACACTTAAAAGTGCTTTAAAACCTAAAGGTTCCAGTGCGATTCAGTGTCTATTTGAAATTCTTTGTAAACAACAGCCAAAATTCCACAAATTTTACTCAATATCAGATACAAGTAGACAAGGACATGTAATTGCATCCACAGCTGACGGTCTGTGGAAATGAAAGGAACAAATCATGCAGCTCATCTCCCCAGAGACACTGAGAAAATAAAGTACTTTTGCTCCCAGACTTCAGCCTTAGCTATGAACTCCTGGCCCATCCTAATGGATATCTGGCACTCCTTCCTCACAGGTGAAGCTCTTTTTTTTACAGAGAGAAAAACATTTGCTGAGAAAAACATTTCCATTATTTCTGCTCATCAAATTTATTTCAGGACAAAGAAAAATAGTTTAATCTTTGATTTCAAATTAATTTAGTAGATTCAGATTTAGAGGAAGGAGATCCATGAGGCTGTAACTGGGAATTCATGCTGTTTCCTTGTGCTTTCCCACACCTCTGCTACACTTAATCTGAGCTCCTCTCTGGGAAGGTTTCTCTTCCTTAATAAGCATCCTTGACATCCAATCTGGTCTGGGGTGTGATTTGAATAACAACCCTCAGGATGGGCACCTATGGCCCCACTGAGCTGTGAAATGAATCAGACACAGGTAACAGCTTTTCTGCCATCCTGGCATGAATCAAAAACTCCTGAGCCCCCAGCTGCTGACAGAAATAATTTATCCTTGAGAATTTGGAGGGGAAGTGCTGGTGTGCTGGTGGACACAAAGCTTTCCCTCAGGAGCCCTGGCACAGCCACCAGGACTGTGGCGCCTCAAATATCAAATTTCCCATCCAGGATGCTGCTGCAGGAAAGGGGGGAAAGGATGTTGGTGTTTAAACTCCAGGGAGGTGGGGAAGATTTGCTTCCAAGTTGCTGCTTATTGTCACAACTGCTGGCCAAAGGCAAAGTTCTGTCTGGGTTGGAATGCCTGGGTGCCAAATGTGGTGTTGATCCCTGCAGCCTGATGGGCTGGGATGCACTCGGGCTTTGGGAAGCAGCAGACTGGCAGAGTTACAGAGAGCAGGCTCAAAACCACGTCCACTTGAACAGCAAAGCCTTAAGAACTTTTCCCTGTGCTTCCTTAATTTTAACCTTTCAACAAGGCAAATTTGAATGATTCCCCAAGCCTTACTCCATGACTGCCTGTGGATGTATCATTTTCCTCTGGCTTGTCTGTTCTCCACCCAGTTTTTTCTTAAATCTTTTGAATCCTCATGCTTTGAGTCACTAAGAGATGAAGAATAAAATTATTTCAGAGAGAATAGAAAGCAAGGTGAGAAAAAGGGTGGGCTGCATGATACATTTATGGACTCATGGAAACGTGAAATGAGTCACTGTTCATGAAACTGAGTGATCATAATGGGATGAGATACAATGAAGAGGAGGAAAAGCAGTTGAAAATGTTAGTGTGTTAACTGAAATCTGTTAAAAAGCTACTTTAAAGTAATTAACAATTACTACAAAACCAGTAACACTGTGTAATACTCTAACTTTTAAATAATTTTCCCCCACATGAGTACAGTCATTATGTGATCATAATCTAGCAAGAAAATCACCACCAGCAAAATTCCCAGAGGAACAAAAAATCACTGCCAGAAAACAGCATTCAGGCTGCTCCTGGCAAAAGCATAAATTGGATGCAGGAAATAGGATGATTACAGCTTCACCTTTCAAAAAGTTCACAATGGTCCCTTATATATTCTCAATTTCTATGTATTGAATGTTTGCTGCTGTTCTTTAATAACCTCCAACACACACTGCTTTGGGGGTTTTGAGCAATTTCCAGAGCTCAGTTATATCCACAGGCTGCATTTACACAGCTCTGAGGGACTAAACTCAAGCATTAATTGGTTTTAAACTTTGAAACCTTCTCCTTCAGGAATTTTGACTAATGCATTTCGTACAAACTGTTCCTTGCTTCACCAGCTTCAGATGTTAAGTTCCTTTTTAATAAAGAGGGACTTCAAGAAGATCCACTGAAAGCACAACATTCCCCATTTTTTTTCTGAAAGGACTTGGACTCTGCTGGGGAAGGAGCTGACACATAGAACCATTGGGTCAGGAATAATGAATATCTAATCTTGTGAATGTCAGCAGAAACCATCCAAAGAAAAATTGTAACCTTTAGACTGAATTTAGATTTCTAGAACAATTTAGGGGGAGAAAAAGCCCATTTGTTTTGGTTTTGTTTTAAATAATAGACAACCAAGACTGGATAAATTCAATATGGTGATTTGGCTCCAATTTTCATAATAAAAAAGTCATTAATGGAGCCTGTGTCCCTCATCTCCCCATGCCTGGGCTCTGAGAAACAGCCATTAAAATACTCAAATCATGGCAGATTTGCTGTATCCGGAGAGAACCTAGAACACACTGAGCTCCTGGGAAACACTTTGTTCTCTCCTGGGAAAAAATCATTTTCTTTTTCTCTGGCATTGCCAGATCTGTCTTCAGTCCTTCCAGAAAAAATTTAAAACCTTGAAACTCAGCCCCATCTGTGCAGGTCATTCCAGCTTTTAAAAACCTCCAACACTTTCTGCACAACATCTCCTGTATTATTAATGCCATCCATCTTTCAGATATTCGTGGTTACAGTGACTGTTTCTTTCCATGACACTTTTATATTTCCCATTCTACTCAAGAGATAAGGAGGCTGCAACTCAGCTGTGTGTTTATTCAGAATAAAGATGTCTGAGATCATCTTTATTTCCCTAATGCTGATGAACCAGGAGAACCAAAGGGTTCAGGGGGGTTTTTGAGCCTCCTGCATTCAACCCACGCTCTCCCAGGCAAGGAGGAAATTTGCTCCAAGCCCACAAATGGGTCAGGGGAGAAGTGGTCTGTGCTCAGTGGAACACCAGGGGATGGCCCATGACATGGAATGAGAATGGAACCAAGCACCACCCTGGCATTTTTGTGGAATATGAAGAGAATCAGACACCCTCCTGGTATTTTTATGGAATAGGAAGGGAATCAGACACCATCCTGGCATTTTTGTGGGATATGAAGAGAATCAGATACCACTCTGGTTTTTTTTATGGAATAGGAAGGGAATCAGACACCCCCCTGGCATTTTTGTGGAATAGGAAGGGAATCAGACACCCCCCTGGCACTTTTGTGTCACTGATGTGTCATCTTGGGGCAGTGTAGCCCTGAATGTCCCCAGTCCATGACACAGCTGTGCCAGACTGAGTGGTTGCAATTTGCTTTGATCTTTCCAGTTCATTGATATTTTTAAACTTCAAGGATGGCAGAATTAAAGTTTCTTTTGCACTGGTTCCATGAGAGTCTGAGGCAGAGCATCTCTCCTTCCCCACAGCTCACCAGGCAGATAACAAATCAAGTTATGTCCCTTATGGATGAACACAGAAAAACACACAGAGCACATGGAGCAGGCAAAAATAGAGCTTTGACATTTCTGTCTCTCAAGCAGAATGACTTAAAACTTCCAAAACAGCCAGGCAAAAGGCATGGAAGCAGCAATTATTATTAATGCTAAGCTCCATCCATCAGTCACTTTCTGTCCTGACTTAACTTCCCATGGGCATTAGTAGTAAAGTCCATTTCTCCAACAGGAAAAAATTCTAGAAAATAGGGGGACAAAGATGAAGTCTTACAGTTGGCTCAAATCCATCAAGATACTTAATGAGACTTTTTTTAATGTTGACTCCCCCATCCTTACAGTGAGCTGCTTAATAAAGCACCTGGGATCAGCTTCCAGGCACAATCTGTACTCAGATTTTATCCAGATTGATGTGTTTACTCACCACACTGAACTAATTAGAATTTAACTTGCCTAATTTCTTCTTCAGAAACAAGTCTGAATTCTTTCAAGGCATTTCAGAGCCTCGTAAAAGATTTTCACTATTTCAGTTGGTTAAAAAAGCACCTGTCCTAAGTAAATGATGTTCCTCTGTGATGCATAATGAATGCAGTGGTGTTCACCACCATAAACCATCTAAACTGAATGTTGCTGAAATGAATTATTTTCCAATTTCAAATGCTTAAATCAAACTCCAGTATGTCTCCAAATACAGGCTGTCATATAAAGATTTTAGCATACATGAGTATATTTAAATATCAGAGCGAGCCCTGTTACAACTGCCTTTCCATCTGTTGTAGTTTCTGCTGAAAGGTAGAATATTAATAAATGACAAACCAACCTCCCAAATGTTTCTAAAACACGCACACCCTCAAAAGGGCATTATCAAGATTTATTTAGAGATCCAGTGACAAGACAAAGCAGGAACTCTCAGTGTTTCCTTTGCACTGAGTTTTATTTCCCCTGGGGATGCTTGGGAATGCCTTCAGTGTTCCAGGCCTGGGAGCAACCCCAGGATATTCTGCATTTCCACTCTGCATGGGCAGTGTTTTGTGGGCTGCCAATCACAGGTTTAGGGACTCAAACTCCAAAAGTTATTTGGTCCCTGGTGTGTCCCAGTGACCCTGATACCCAGCACACCTCTTGCCCAAATCCTACATTCTGGAGCAAATCTGCTGTGCCAATAAAGGAACGTGCAAAGAAACACCAGGAAAAGATGAGCTGAGGTTCTTAATCCCAAAGTCCATTAGTGTTCCAACCTAAGGATAAGCATCAACATCTTCTCCCTAAACCTCTGCTGCAGCTGGGCATCAGATGCTGAGCAATTCAGAAATGCTGCACTGCCCCACACCCATATTTCTCTTTCTTAAACTGATAGAGAAGGGCATTTAAGGCAATCTCTATGATTTTTAACCTAAAGGATTGTACTTCTTATTTATTTGGGTTTTTTATTTTATTCCAAGGAGTTTTACATAAGAATTTTCATTTTTCATCTGTAGCTTTGTAAAGCTGACATTCTGGAGATGTTTGCAAAATAGCTACTTGAAAGCCACTCAAAACTCACACTGTCATACACTTTCTGACATTAATCACATTTAAATGGAAAAAAAAATCCACTTCAACTTCAAAAAAGTCTTTTCATGTGGGAAATATGCAGGATTTGGGAATATTTTCTGCCTCACAAGGCCCTATCCTAAACTCCTGGTGAAATACAGGGAGAGCTTGAGCCATTCTCCATTCCTTTTGGAAAGTTTCTCTCACATGCACCGATTTAGAAGGTGAGAAGCAGAGCTAAATTTCCCTGTGATTTCTCACACCTGCACAAGCTGTGTCTGTCCACGTGCATGAGCCCTGTGCCAACATTTGCCTGGCCCTCTCCCTGATGCAGGCAAGGGATTAAACCCTTCCCCAAAGGCCTCAGTGGTGCTCAGACACATTTCTGTGTCTCACACACATCCCACCCCACCAGGATTTATCCTGGTTTTGTTCTGAGCATGGGCAGACTGGGCACTGCTGCTAAAGCTCACTCATCTCCATGCCAAGGTGTTTGGCAGCTTTTGGTGCTGTTTTTCCTTCGAGTTTTCAGACATGGTGCAGCCAAGTTTCAGAGCATTTCCCAAACCAAGCACTAACTCCCATTTCAGGCTCTCTCCCTGCTCATCTTCAGTAGTTTTCTGCTATGGTGTTGCAAATCCTCTCAGTTCTTCACTCACAGTTCCACAGAACAACAAAACAGGTATTGACACAAATCTCTACTGCTGACATATGTGTTTTCCACTTGGCTGAATGCAAAAAAAAAAAGCAGCATTTTAGCTCTGCAGAGCTGAAGTGGTGCTGTAGCTATTGATTTCTATTCAAACCACTCCCCTGGATTTCTCACCAGAGCAAACCTTCCCAAACAACATACAATTACGTGTTGCAGACAACATCCCTCCAGTGTGGCTCCAAATAAAATCTGGTTGTGTGAGAAATCCCATCTCTGTAGCAAAAAAAAATTAAAATAGATAATTTCACCCAGAGCCATCTCTTTCTAAGCATTCCCATACTTATTCAAACTGGTTGTATTTGCTCATTACCTTGAAAAATAAAAGTACATGAAGGGATGCAGCAAATGCATCGGCCTAATTTGATTTCTTGGTTTAGACCAGAGAAATGCTACAGAGTTCAGTGGAGTTGTTTTTAATGAATGTCACTATGGGAAGAAAGAAATAGGCCAAGTACAGGTGTGTTTTATTAAAGCCTCTGAGCACCTAGGCACACAGCAATATTAATAGCAGTGTAAAATGACTTGTGAGATGAATTTGAAAAAGAAAATACATGGAAAATGTGCTACCAAGAGTAATAGTTCATACACTTGAAAAAGGCATGATTTTCAAGCTGAAAAGTTAAGGATGTTTCAAGAGTTTGTTTTTAGGGAATGGCATAATAACTTCATAAATAACCAAGTACTACTGTGTTTTTTATTCTCAATAAGAGAAGAAGAGACCAGAAGTAAAGTAACAGACATCAGAAAACTGCTTAAAACCCTTAAACTTTCAGAAACTGGATTTGCACTGTTGGATAAAACTCAGTACTCTTTAGGGGTAAAGGAAATAAAAAAGAATTAACTTCTCTAGGGGACAAGGGTACATCTTTTGGCTGGATCATTAGAGAATGTCCGTGGCAGATCTGAAATAAGCTGGTAGATGTGCCTTGATGAACAACTACAAGAGCACAGCAAAAATGTGCTTTACCTGCTCCTTGCAAAGACTCTCTGACTTTAAAAATAGGATCCAAACTTCTTCTCTCAAAGTGCAAAGCTATTGTAGCAGTTCAAAACTGACCTGAAAAAAGATGATAAAGAGCACGTTGGCACTACAGAAGAGTAACAAACCCACAAACTGCAGGAACATTATTTTTACTATACTGCCACAAGTTCAGTGGCTTTCTGCTGTCAAAAAGTGTTGTAATGATTCCATTTTTGCTTTGTCCTTGTCTCATTAAAATGAATACTGAAAAGACTCACCGCCTAAACTCCTCTGGATCTCGGTCACTATCTCTGTTGTTGCTACCCACTAAATGTACAAATACACTACCACCTTTTCAGGCAATAAATAACAGAATCATCACATAACCACAGAATGGTTTGGGCTGTAAGGAAACTTAAAGCCCATCTCATTCCACCCTCTGCCATGGGCAGGGACACCTCCCACTGTCCCAGGCTGCTCCAAGCCCCAGTGTCCAACCTGGCCTTGGGCACTGCCAGGGATCCAGGGGCATCCACAGCTGCTCTGGGCACCCTGTGCCAGGGCCTGCCCACCCTCCCAGGGAGCAATTCCTGCCCAAAATCCCATCTAACTCTTCATGTCTACCATATCTATCATCCTGGTCATTTTCCAGGTACTTTACATGCCTGCACTCAGGAATTTGTCCCCAGAAGGGTTCAGCGCATTATGATCTCTTTTGCACCCTGTGCTTTTCCCTGATTGCAGAGCTGACAGGGGGCATTCAGTGCCTGACTGTCCCCTAAACATGATGGACTGTGTGATTGCTGCCAGGGCATCCTGCAGGCACAGGCAGGACCAGAGCTGCACACAGGCTCACAGACAAGAGGCTCTCCAGGGACATTTCACTGCTGTTAGGTGTGGCAAATGCTCCAAGCCCAGCAGAGAACTGGAGGTGCTCACCAGCCTGACACTATCAGTAGAACCCTGGATCACATTCAGAACACAATTATATCTCTCATGATAAACTGGTTTTCTTCCATTTTCTGGCTTAACATTACTGACAATGGCTCAAATACAAAATATTCTCAGAGACTCCAACAAGTATTATTTTAACAGAATAAATACAACTTTCATCTTTGTTAATGACTGTTTTTCTCTGACTCCAAAGATGCAGATGTGATCTGCGACTGAAACACTGTTTTCTGCTCTGCCAGCACAGCTTTTGTTTCATCTCCCTGGCTCCAAAAACTCCAAGGCTCATTGCAACACGAATCTTCTCACAGGCAGAGCTTGAGAGGTCCCCTCAAGATTTTCTGGCTGGCAGAACCACAGCATTTGCCAGGACGCTCAGGGCTGCCTCCCAACCTCTGTTTATTTACAAGGGATTCCTCTTTCAATGTACAGTTGTTCTGTGTTAAATTTGCTTCAGTTCTGATCTCTCCCTCTAAACTGTTTAAAAACAAATTTATTCATGCATGTGTCTGTATTTTGTTGTGTAAGGCTGATATGTGAGCAGGCTTTGACAACCTGGCCTGGTGGAAATTTCCTTGCCCATGGCAGAGGGGTTGGAACTAGAGGAGTTTAAGGTCCATTCCAACCCAAACCACACAGTAATTCCATGCCAGATGTGTGAATATTACACAGCATACTATATAATATGAGAATGCAGAGGTAAATAAACCTGTCATAACCAAATTTCAACCCTGAAATGTACCTAGGCCTGTGTATGTTGCTGCTCAGAATTTCTAGATCAAATCCTACCAGTAACACTTTGGTCTTCTCAATCAGCTTTGCTAAAATTTTGCCTTAAGGAGGAAAAGTTTCACACATACTTCTTTTTTTTTTTCTTTTCCCCATATGAATTATCCTCAGGACCATTTGCTCTTCTTTGAAACCTGCCTGCACTCCCAGTACAATAAAGAATAGCACTGCCATTTAGGATTTATTTCACAGTGAGGTCCCTGACTTTCCTGCTCAGGGAAGATGCAGCCTTTCCCAAAACTCTTCTGGAATTCTGCATCCAAGTCCCAGAACTAGCTTCAAAGAGTAAAGGAAGCACATAGAATTGGATTAGCCCTTATCCATCAGTCCTGAACAGTTTAGACACCCATGTATTTATATAATAGTGTGTAGAAGTAAAGAAGTAAAAGTATATCAGGAAGAAAAAAAATGTGGAAACCTAAATTTGGAAACCAAAAGCTACAAAATCCAGACTGTTTTGAAACTCAGATATGTGCACCACCAGAATATGCAACAGGCCAGTGTGGATTCAAACTGGAGTGAGACAGAGGCAGCTTTATTCCCTCCCCTGTAGACCCACAGTTTCTCTGAAAGAAAAGAAGTTATTAGGATTTTTTTTACTCTGAAAAAAAAATATATCTGTGGATAGGATCCTAGATATTATGGAGCAAACTAGGATTAAAATCCGTTTGGGAGAGTACTTCTGCACCAATTCTCTCTTTCAGTGACAGAAAGTGTTTAAATTATTACGATACTAAAGCAATGGTAAACAGAAGAAACAGCTGCTCCTGTTGGCACACTTCACTGCAAGTGTGCTCTGGGATGAGGATTTGGCACTGGGGATAGAGAGAAGCATTTGTCTTTTCAGTGGGTAGAAGCTGGCCATTTTCTGCCACTTTTCACAACAGTTAGTCCTATATTGCTCTATTTCCTCTCTTTCCATGGCCAAATAAACAAGGGAATTGCTTACCCATGGGCTGTGAGGCAAGGCTTCAGGTAATTAATGTGTGAAGGGTACAGGTAGATTTCACACACGATGCAAATGAGGGTGATCTTGCTCCTGCTCATTTATTCACGAGGACAACAGGCAGCAAAGCAGCAGCCCACGGCAGCTGGCAGGAAAGCTTCATTCCTTCACACACACCCTTCTAAGGCAGAGCAGCAGCAGGGCTCTGGAGCCTGCCCCCACTGAAAAGTGGAAAGTAAATTAAAAGCTTGAGTGCTCTGCTTCCCCAAGGCATTCCCTGCAGCTGAGAACAAAATCTCATCTTTCTTGACATGAGGTAGAACCTTTTTTTTTTTTTTTTAAACAGAGAAAAAGATCTTATTTTACTCCACGTTCCCCCTCAGTGGACTTTCCTGCCTTGGACACTGAATCCAGCTCTGACCCACAGCCTCAGCCCTCCATGCCCAGCACACCAGGGTGATGCTGCTGTGCTGACAACGAAGGAAGAGAGGGAACAGAGGTGAGAAAACCTCCCTGCCTCAGTCAGCAGCACTGCTGATGTTCTGTAGTGCCTAACCTTTTTCCTGGAGTGAGACTGGGAGCGAGACTTGTCTGTCAATTGCTCTTAGGCCAACACTCAGCCCCTCCTGAACAGCAGAATCATATCCACACTTGCTGTGAAATGTCACCAAGACTCAGCAGGATCATCTCCTTAGTTTGAGGATTTTCAGGTCAGAGTTGAAACATTTCAGGTTTGATGAGTTCTGAAACTGAAATCCTGCTTTCCATGTGAATACCCATTAAAATTCCTGCTTCAGCTGATGTCTGGTAACTTTTTGTGAGTCTACCTGAGCAGTGTTCCCAAAGTGGTGTCACCAATTTGCAGACACTTCACTATCCAGTTTTTCATTTAATCCTTGAGACTAAAACAGGAGTCCTCAACCCATCAATCCAGCCTGTCCAGATCCCTCTGCAGAGCCTTCCTGCCCTCCAGCAGATCCACACTCCCACCCACCCTGGTATTCTGTCTGTGAATATCCCATCCCTGAGTGCAAAGCCAGGGAACAACAGGTGGGAATTGGTTCAGGAAAGGTGACCAGCCTGATATTTTTCACCAAGGAATTTGATGGAATAAGAAGATACTCTGAGTAGGACAAAATTTCCAGTGGAGGGCGTTTGAGGATAAATACGTTGTGAAAAACACCAGGGCCTGTTTGGCTGGTGGTGGGAAGGGAACTGGGGTACAGCTGCTCTGCACACAAACCTCTCACCACCTTACTCAGGGGACAACTTTGTACCTTCAGAGAGGAGCAAAGAGAATTTCTTGCTTCTTAAATTCTCTGAGCAATAGGACAGAATATAGAGAACATTGCTGAACCTAGGGAACAACTTTAGTCACTTGGAATTTAGAGCTGCTTTAGGTCTGCTCTGAAGTGTGCTAAGTTATAGCAGCTGCTGCAGAGCCATTTCATCAGCAAAGAATGCCCAGGTGCCTGGAATTCCTTATCCACTGGTACCTGTTCTGCACTTTGTTCCTCCCTTTCTATTCCTCACCCTCTGTCCTCTTCTCTTGGCTGTCCTGGGGATTGTGCAGGGATCTGGCAGGAGGCATTACAGAGGCAAAGGATGCCCCAGGGCCCTGATGTGCTGGAGTTTCAGACTAGAATTTTGGAAAAGGATGCAGCTCCCTTGCCACAAAGAGCTCTCTCTCATCCTAACCACTCAGCAAATGCAGTGATTCCTCTCAGGCAAAGGATCTATTGCAATTCTGTTCTCTGAATATGGATTTCAGAAAAATCCCACGTTCCTGTCATGGCCAGACCTCAGTGTGTTTGCTGAGTGTTTCCTCTGCAGTAAAACACCTATTTGCACATTCCTTGGATTAGGTCTGGAACAAGCACTTTGAGAGATGAAAGAGCATCAGCAGAACAATATACTTGCTGCCACCTGCAGAAAGCAAGACGAGACTCACAATGAGACTGGAGTCACTGAGACAGAAAATAACTCAGGGCTAAGGACAGAAACCTTCAGAACACTGGCAAGATCAGAGGCCAGCTTGGATAAAATATTGATAAATAAGTGATTTGCTTGAGATTAAAAACAAACAACACTCACAGTAGCCCAGAGCTAAAGAGTTATGAAAATTCATAGGATGGAACTGGCCACACTGTAAGATGTTGTCTTTGTAAAGAGCAGCTGTATCATACAGGGAAGGAACTTTCAGTAATGAAACTATCATGGCTGCTTCAAAGGATATTAAAAGTTATTTTAAATCATGTAGAAATGTTTGTTCATTTAAGCACAGCTTGGTTTCCTAAATTTGGATGGATTTGCAAGACACCAGATACAAATTGTGTATTCGATGCAGCACAAAGCTGAGAAGGATCTCTGAGAAAAATGGGAGATTAGCAACCCATTTTCAATGGAGAAAAAATAGACACTACAAAAACATCCATAAAATCAGATAAACAGCAGAAGATTTTAAAATACAGAGCACATACACTTATGTGTTTACAGGAGGTACAGCTCGAAGGAAAACACTGAAGAGGCGTGAGGAGTCAAAAAACAAGCAAGCGAAGATGAAATATGATGGCTTTCTGATTTTTATAAATATCTGCAGTACAACAGTACAGACAGTGCTGGACAAAGAATCCAACAGGAATTCTTACAAACAACTTGCTCTGAAACCTGAGAAAATTTGAAACCACATAAATGGACTTGGGCTGATCAAAACCAAACAGAAGTTGGAATAAAGCTCTGGGGAGAAAGCATCAACAGAATTTTTAAAAGAAACAGTGAAGTAAATTTGAAGTTAGTTTTTAATTGGTTGTGAGAACAGTGCTCAACAGGGACCGGGACACATGTTGGGTTTGACATGTCAAAGAGGAAAGGGGGATTTTTTTTCAAGGTGTTCAGCTATGAGCTTTGTACAGAACAGCCATCATTCCTCTCACAATTTAGACCCTATAATGTTTTTTAGAGCTGACAGACACGTTTCCAATCAGTCATTTTCTCACCAAAATATCTTTTCTTCAACTGCAGCATGAGTGTTATACATGTACTGGGCCCACCACAGGTTTTTTGCTCAGGAGGATTTTTCTGATCCAAGATAGAATTTCTTATCAGAACAAGTTGCAACGAAAAACAGTTCCATAGTAGATTTTAGAAAAGAAACACCTGGCCAAGGGTTTGGATAAACACCACTTTGAATGAAAAATGGGGGATATTGATTATAATTACCAGTGAATATGGAAAGTCCTACTCTCCCTCATTATTTACTCATAAGAAATAGTCTGTAACCAGCTTTCACTGGGACCTCAAAAGATGGTTTAACAAATCTGTTGCTTCAGACTTTTCTTCCTGCAGGAGACAACTACATTCCAAAATACTGATTAGAACACGAGCCCATCACCCACAAGACACACTTAGATCAGAAAGCTGATGTTCTTCTGATCTTTAATAGGTTTTATCAGCATTTTATAGCTTAAAAGAACTGATTTTCTTTGCATTGCATTTTTAATAAATACATTTCATGGCAATACCTTGTCAATGCTCCAGCTGAAAGATCCACAGATCACAAAGATAAGCACACTTGAAGCAATCATATGCCTCCTCTCACAGACTAGAGCCACCTTTCATCATTTTAATTCCTCAGAATTTCAAAGAACCTCCACAAGAAAATGTCCTTCAAAAGGAGCTTTTGAACTCCCCCTTGTACCAGAATTATTTTCCAAGCAGAGCCACAGCTGATGCCAGGCACCACCTGCACCTGGGTGCTTAAAACTTCCAGCCCCAGGAGGCAAAGGGTTAAAATCAATTAATTCTTTTCCACACTTTGAAAGGAGGAAACAATGGTGAAACCATGCCAAAACATAAGCAGAAGTACTTTTCTTCCCCCAGGTACCCCAGACTGGCATATTTTTATTTTGTTCCAAATCCCCACAACGTCTCTGCAAACCACTGTAATACCAATTGTCAGCCACATCCCTACTGGGCTGGCTCAGGAATCAAANTCCAAATCCCCACAACGTCTCTGCTGGGCTGGCTCAGGAATCAAGTGTCCATTTTCTGGTACCCAGAACCATCACTGGAAGAGCAATGGAGGCAAGATATGGAAACAACAACATAAATTCATCAAATCATTGTCAGAGTACTCCAGAGCTGTGCTGAGCAGCATGAACAACGCCAGAGTCATCCCCTAGGAACAAACAGAAAAAAGGTTTCTGAGGCACAAAAGCCTCAAATTTCTGTTTTCCAATAGAAATAAGGGCAAATCTGCTTTAAAAGAGATGAGTTTTTGTCTGTTTTCTTCTCCGATACAAGCCCAGTCTTGTCCTTGCATTGATCTGTTCATCACAACAAAGAATGAGCACCACTAAACTGCATTGTAAAAAGTAACTGAAATAACAGCTAGAAAGATGAATTATGTGTAATGCCAAGATAGCTGATTATTCAGGGAAAAGTAGGCTACAGAATTCACACATTCAGTGTACCTGACCTGGTGATCTCGTTAACTGGTTAAAAAAGACACAAAAAAATGAAATCCCTTTTCCTGAGGAAGCCAATCAAACCCAACTGATCAAGTAGCCACAATCAGCAAATGTGATGTAACACAAAGACTCATCCTCTTTTGTATTTGGAAAGGTATAACTCAATCTGGCTGAAACCAATCATTCCAATTTAAGTTAAGGAACCAGGGCCAAAAATAAAAAAAATCTCAGTAACTTGCCCTGCACTTCGTTATGTAAATGCTGGGACTGGAAGGTGCTGCTTAGCCTTGACAATCATTTGTGATTCAGAAAATACCCAAATCTCCTTTTGACCTGTTGACCTCAGTGTGTCTGTTGTCTTCTCCTTTTTGGTATTCTCTGAATCCTGTTTACAGCAGGGATCATTACATTCTTGCTCTCTACATATAAAACTGGCCCCAGCTGGGGTCAATGCCAACAGAATGAAGGAAACACAATTTCAAACACATAAATCTACTGTCCACTAAATTTCTCTATCATTATTACCCTATTATTTGCTATAACTTCCTCATTATTTCTGCTATCCTTTTTCCTTCAAAATCAGGAAATATTAGGTGCAGCTTTTTCCCATTTCTCTTCCTAATATTGAAAGTCGTGTCTTTTTTTTGGTACTGTAGCAAATCTAAAGCAAAAATTATGTCCCCTTTAGGGCAAACATGACAGCTTGCTGTTCAGAGAACCAAGTAAAATTTAGTACCCATCAATTCCTTTCTGAAAACTGAGAGTCTTTTTATCAAAATTATACAGCTGCAGTTTCTAAGAAATAAAACAATCCATAATATCATAGCACTAATTAAAGCACTTGGAAATGAGGGCAGAGAATAAGAGTTTCTTTGGCCCTTAGGTTGTCCATATAAACATACAAAGACTATGGAGTCAAACTCCTTGAGCATCAGATTTTTCTCCTTTTTTCCTGTGAAAAGTCTAGTTGGAGACAATCACAATAAATGAATCCAGAGATAAACTAGCCCAAAGCAATGAGCACAATTCTTGCAAACAAATTTTAGGAAGTGTTTTCTCCTGTTTTAAGAGATGAAAAAGATCACAGAGTCATCTGTTAGTCATAGGAATAAGGTTCCCAACCCTAAATGAACTATTTATGGAATACAAGTACAAAGCAATTTTTTTTTTCATTTTTTAACATTATTAATAGTTTAAATTTGTATTTTACACAATAATCCCAGAAAAGCCTGTCCACTGAGAGATAACAGTTCAACTGAAAAAATAAACCAGGATTTAAGAAGTTGATAAAGGTGGTTTGGAATTTCACACTGAGAAGCCACATCTCATGTCCAGGGCTTAGTTTAGTCATAAAGAATGTTAGTTTTATTTGGAAAACAATTTTAAAGCAAATTATATTTACCTGATCCCTCTCAGCTGACTGAAAAATCTATGAATAGAGAAATTTATTTTGCTGAATACAGGAGGTTTAGGAAACATGAGAGTTTTCTTGTTTGTGATTCCAACCACACTTTTCATCCAAAAATCCCCTAAAAAATAAATTCCATCTGTAGGTTTTCTCCCAAGGCCATAACACAAATTGAGTTTCTTGTTATTCCCCTGGTTGCTCTGCAGTTTTATTTTTGCTCCCCTGGTTTTTCTCCTCTAACCACTGACACCTCTTCCACAGAGTGATGGAGGTGAGGGGTGGGAAGGGAAGAGGAGATTGCAAAACTATCAAATTCCAATCCCAGCATTTACATGATGACAATCCCTTGGCCTTTTTCATCAAAGACCCATTTAATTGTTCATTACTTTCAAGTAAGTGACAGATATCCAGTATGTGCCTCACCTTTAAGGAGATTTGTGGTTTCCAATAGATCAAAAAATATACATGCTGGAGGCCACCTAACTCTGGTTTAATATATTAAAAAAAAAAAAAAAGAAAAGATTTATATGGCATTTAGGATACCCCTGTGAAATACAGTAAGAGTGATGAGACTTTGCCTAGATAACACCAGATTATGACAATAACAAGGCAGCAGGATGTAATGAGAACAAGTTAGCAGGGATAAGTAACTGCAACACTCACTGAGCAGCAACGTGAAATTTGTCACAGTGGTGATTATTTATATTGCAGCATCAAAGTAGCAGCACTATGATTAAAGTCCTGTTACAGAATTCAGTTTTAATAAGAGCTTTAACCTTTAGCTTGTTGGAAAAAATACCATCAGAATGGCAAAAAGTCAGAACATAGAATAAGGACTTTGAGTGGTATTTTGAGCTATATTTTTATGGTGGTTGGATGAAAAATTTATTGAGACATCAAGCATTAAATCTTCTAAAATAGTTTCAGGTTTTTCATTGTGTTCATTAAAAATAGTTTTGTAAAAGGAAATCAAGACCATTTTGTCCAGTCAAGATCAGCAGTCAAAGTTGGGCTCCATGGAAGTTTCCTCCTGCAGCAATAGTTACACATCACCGTGTTTTCTGTCTTGCACTTCAGTCTCATATTCAGTGTCACAAACCATCATTTTTATTTCCGAGATCTCAGCTGTGTTAAGACAAAATGATTTCACAGATGTGTGGAATATTGTGGCAGCCCTGTCAGTGAAATTGCTACCTAGGAACAGAAAGATGATGTTAAAGGTGAATAACGAAGAGCAAATGTTGGAATGTAGTCACCTTCTAAAGAGGGAAATTAAACCACTGCTAGTCCCACTACAGGCAACACAAACATGAAGGTGTGCACAAATCTTTCCTTTCTAGCTTTTATTTCTACACCTTTAGGCATAAAAATGTTCAATTTTTTTTTATTATTATTATTATATACTAACATCACACTAATATTAATGTCATTAAATAGACCTTTGATAGTTAATTGTAATTTGGGCTACCATGCTGGGCCATAAAATTGATAGTTTCCACAGTCCAATCAAATAGCACTTGGAAAAGGAAATGTTGCAGTGATATGGGTGGAAACTATAGGGAAATTATACGGAAACTATGGAAATGGTGGAAATTTTGGCATGTTGCAGGGTCCCATCTTCAGCCCACATGAGATTGAGAGCTATTCTGTTTTTTTGCACAGCCTTTCCTTCAGTGTTCTTCATGATTAACAAAAGGGCCCCTGGCAGCTGGTATTTCTCAGCAGAGAAAAGAGACTCAAATCTCTTTGAATAAAGAGAAGAACAGTTTCTCTCTATTAAATATAGCCCTGAAACAGGAGTAGGTGTCAAAGAGAAGAGCACTGTGACATTGTGACATTCAATAGCATGACATTGAATTGAGGCAGCATGATGAGACACAGCCCACAGACACTGGTCACTGCCACTCTCAGAAATGACAGTGGAAAAAGATTTCCAAGATGTATTTTCATCTCTCACACTCAATAGAGAACAGTGATCTCGACACCCACATGCCTGACACAGTGCTGGGTGATGATTTGAAGAGAAAAGAATGAAATAATATTATCTCACTTTGAGAAAATAGAATTACTTTTGAAAATGTCATGGTTTGCAGCAACTATGCATTGATTTCTTTATTACCGTGAAACCATGCCTCCACATTTTGTAAATCAAATTAAAAGCACTACAGTGGTAATTGCTTTTCACCACTCCTAAAAATTTTAGACCCTGGGTCAAATAAAATAATTTTTCAACAAACTTTTTGTGAGACCTTGTTATGCTTTACTGTAGCTTTTGCTTCCGTGGTGCTTTACATCTTTTCCTCAAAATAAGAAAAAAGGGGAGTCGTCATTAAAAAAATGTGGATTTTATGGTCAAAATGCTGGGGAGAGCCCAGGGAATTACACTGACTTGGGAAAAGGCAAGTCGAAAATAATCCATCTGTGGGTCAAGCAGGGTTCTTGCCCTTTCCTTTCTCTGTAACAAGAGCTCATTAACTGCTTGTTTTTAATCAGTCCTGCAGCACCTTTGCTGTTCTGTTTCTTACCACACCATCAGGGCTTGGGTGATGCAGCAGATCCGGGAGCTTGAACTGAGAGCTTGGACTTCCAGGGAAAGTGATGTTCGCATCATTTTCCCAGTTTCAATTAGTTTTTGATCTAATGCAGTTGTTCCAAGGTGTGTTTAGAAAACTGAGGGTGTGGAAATAGGTTCAGTCAGGTCTCAGGAAAGGGCTGCAAGCCCTGTTAGGGACATTTCCAGTGACACAATGAGCTGCTCTGAGCTGCCTGCTCTGACTGGCCCTCTGAGTGATCTGTGAACAGCAGCTTTTTGTCATTCTCCTCATTTGTAAATCCTGCTTTTTTCCTAGTCATGGCTCTATTTGCCACTAACTCACCCCCCTTAATGGAACGAGGTGACTTCTAGGGATATTAGAGGGAGATTGGTTTAAAACTTTAGAAATAAAGCCCAGAAGCTGGGTGTCCATTCTCCCCTTTAGAGCATGCTTAAATAAACAGGGCCCAGTGAAGTCAAGAACATAATTTTCATTTGCTTTGGCAGATTATGGATGGGGAACATTAATCACTGGTTAATCTTGGGAGCTATGACACAAGATTACCACATCACAAACTTAAAATCTTAGTGCAGTGAATACATCAAAGCGTTTACAAACCTACACCAGCAGACAAAAGAAAAGAAAAATAAAACCACAAAACAAATTTATTTCCAACTTCAGACAAGTAAAAGGTCCTGCATTCTCATTTGGTTTGAATATAGCCCATGATAACAATAAATATTTCATGCTGGGGCAATAGTTTTACACAGCACTTGCTGCAGTCTCTCTCATTTCTTTCCTCTTGACCCATGCTCATATTTGCAAGGCAGATACTTCAGGGACTACCCATGTCTACAAGCTATAAAATGATGTCAGGTTTACAGCAAACATCCATCTTCCTTAAAATTGCTCTCACTATTCTTCAGCAATATTCCCAATTATTAACTTAGGGCAAAGCTTTACAGCATTTTGGTTGCACTGTGGAACAGAGCTGTAAAATTATTTTCCTAGGTGGATTCATTCCCATTAAGTGATGTATTTACTGTTGCCACCACATGCAATCAAATCACTCTTTATATAAACCTTCCCTTGTAAATCAAGTGTTTGTATTCAGCACCCCTCAAGCTGTTGCTGCTGTCACTGTGAAAATAAGAAAATAAAAGGGTTCTCCTGTGATACTCACTCCTGGAGTGGATCCAGTGGTGGGCTACACAAAAATGGTGAGCCTGGAAATTCTCTATTATTTGGGTGGGGATATAGAGAATGGTTCTACAGATTCACACCTGTGCAGACACATCCACCTCTTGAGAGCTCCATCCAACTTTGTCCTGCTTCAGGATCTGCTCATCTAAAACAACTAACAATTCTTTACTTGGTTAAAAACAAAGGGTTACTTTGCACCCAGTCTATTAAAAACAAACAAACAAACAAAAAACTTGCAGGAAACTGTGCAGATATTGAAATTCCATCTCAAGAAGAAGGTTAAAAGCAGCTGAAATTTTTAAAAATCCCCATTTTGTCTCATGCAGCTTTTCAACATTGCTTTCCAAGATACGACATTTTACAGCCAGCCAGTATTACTTTATTTATATCCTATTACAAATGTACTTCAAATTTAAACATCTGCAAGGTGTTAAGCATCCTCAGCAAATTTCTGAGTAAGCTCAACTCCCACCAGCTACAGATGGAGAGGAGGGGGGCTGAGAAGTACATTGCAGGAGTCATCCTTGAGTACACTTAAATTTTATTCCATTTTGAGAGGTGTTGTGCTTTGGGGCCACCAAATCACTCTGCACATTTAGAAGGCTGACTCTTACAGCAGCTGAAAGCTACACTTCAGCCCCTCCTGAAGGTCTGCATCTCTCAGTACTTTGACACTGTGGCTGGTTGAGAAGGTCCAAAGAGCAAAATCCACCATAAAATCCATAAAACCAGGAGAGCATAGCACAAAGCTTTTTTTTATTATTATTGGGTTTTTTCCCTCTAGGTTTGACTTGAAAGGGAAACAGCCCCCAGCTTTTGGAATCTGATGGCAATTTGTTGGGTGGACTCTACCTGGGTAATGTGGATAATTCAGATTTATGCAGAACATTGGTTTTTTCCCACTACAGCTCATTGCTTGTGTTTTCCATTGGCTGAATAATTAGATTAGCACTAGATTAGGGGTTTAGGAAAAATGAATTAACAAAGTACAGACTCTTGTTGAGCATATGCCTGAAAATTCATGGGAGATATGTCTCACAAAGAGACCTGTACAGCTTAGCAGTACTACATTACAGGAAAAATTGCTGTATTACCTGAAAAACAAAGTAAAAAATTCACTTTTTCCATTAAATCTGTTTAGGCCAGGCCAGCCCAGCCCAAGACTAGAGCACACATTTAGCACTGTGAGCAACTTCTTTAGGAGAACACGTTTGTACTTGATGAAACTGAATAGACTGACAACTTTGTGAGCCACAAACCATAAATTATAACTCTAATATTCCTCTCTGTAGATTTTAGCAATTTATGAAGCTAAAATATCACAGCAGAAGCTTTAAGATGCACTCTACAGTACCGAGCACATCGCAGACCTGATCCCTGCCTGGGGAAGAAGGTTGGGCTCATTAAAAAGATAATAGAACATGAGAATCTATCTTGTAATGTTTGTAAACAACTCCATGAGTTATCCTCAAGTTAGAGGCTTTCTAGAGATCAAAGGAGCCTGAGATATCAAAGCTTCTGACACACAAGGGAGGTTTAGAATATAATTCTGAGCACCAGCACAAAGGCTCAGGAGCCAAAATGCACCTTCCCAGGTCTCAAAGTGCTTGGGATAAATGTGCTCTCAGCAATTACTGAGCAGAAGCAATTTGGGGTCAGTTTGGGTTTGTTTGGGTTTTTTCCCAAAGAGTTATATTTTTCCAAAGAGTCATATTTTCTCACTAAGATGAGAGCAGCCTGATCTCAGAAAAAGGTGGGCATAAAAGTCACCCTTTCATCAACATCTTGATTAGAATACCAGTAATGCACAATTAACTACTTTTAAATTTAAAATTGTTATGTGCCATTTTTTGAGGTTGTAATTGCACCTTGGAATCCAAAGCAGCTTAAAACGTTTTGCACATACATTGTTAAGTTAAACAAATTATAAATCTCGAGATTTAGATAAAATATGCTTTATATGATGATAGACTAGTCAGATGTGGTATAATTAAGTCATCTCAGCAAGTTGTCTGAAGGCTGTAGCACATTTTGAGGGTATGGGTTTGTTCTCTATAAAGGCAATAAAAACCTGCATTTGGGAGAGGTCTGTAGAGAACCCAAGGGGATTTTATGCTGTACTTCGTGTTAGAATCTTTTAGCAGAACACTGCTAAAATATTTAATCAAAAAAAAAAACCACAAAATCCAAAAAATCCCCATCTGAGAGCTGACTCCAAATTCTTTCTGAGGTTGTAGCTGCACTTCAGGCTCTGTCCATAAGCAGTAACTCCAAGATAATGACTTTGATATCTTGAAAACCCAAAGCCCATGAAAAGAGGAGGCATTGACCATCCTGAAAAGCCACTCTTCAAGGCAATATTTGGGAAAAAATAACCCAGCAAATACCATAAAGTGATTTAACATTATTGTTTCTCTGTTAGTACGATGGTAAAACCTTCAAACTGCACAGGAGATCATAGCCAGTGTTTTCTAGCTTTTCTATCAAACACGCAGTGTGCCTTTGCTCCAAAGAGCTTAAAATCAGATGCAGAGACAGCAGAAAGGATGAAATAAAGTGTTTTTTCACTTTAATGATGCAGAATTGAGGCACTGGGAGTTCAGTGCACGGCCTGGGTATCACACAGATCTCTGTGCACTGACACCCAGAGCTCAGCCAAGCTCCCTGCTCTTTAAAGACATTTGCAGGAGCTCCAGGACAGGTTCCCCCAGTAAATAGCAAAGAACAGACACAGATGAAGTTGTCAGTGGTTTACACCAGGTATTTCAATAACCTGGTTTGAAAGACTCCAATTAGGCTCCAAGAATGACAGAGGATTACAAGACTATTTCACAACACTAAATAATGCTAAATATTACACAATCAGTTGTGGTTTTTTAAAATACAATTTCCTTAGCATGTGCAGGGTGGAAAAACAAATAATGGGCAGTCCTGGCACGTGGCCCATTAAATCTTAGGCTGAGTTCTAATTATTTTTCAAAAAGAAATGTCAATTGCAACATTATTTGCTAATTTAGCCACTGAAGTGATGTATTAAGAGCAACATCTCTGGGCAGAATGACAGTAATTACCCATATTGCAATAAAAGCTCAGCACAGCACATCAAGGAAATCTTAAGTATGGTGAAACAAAGTCACTCTGTAAAGATTTTCTGCAGGCTTAATTCTTTTGGATGTTCTTTCCTTGAGCAACTGATGATTACTCTGCACAGAGATAATTACAAAAATCACACTGTGAGAAGAGCAGTGTCAGTTTGTGGCAAATTCTGTGGAAAATCTTTCCATTTATTTTAAAAAAAAGTATTTACAGATTTTCTGAAGCATGCACCTTCTGTTGAATGTACATTCATAATCATTAAACTCCTCACTGTCCACTTTCTTCTCAGTTTAAAACAAATGAGCTGATATTTTATCTGATTTATCTGCAAGCTCATAAAATATTCATATATCAATCAACACATCCTATCGACCTGCCAAAATAAAGGCAAGGCTATATTTCAATATATTTTTTCTGTTCAGCTGGTGCATTTCTCATTGTCCACTAACTGAAATGGTTTAGATTTTCCTGAATCACTCTTTGATTTAGAGAGGAATTTTATTTGCCTCAGATTTAGTGTTCTTTTCCCTCACATCTACCATTCTGAGGATTTCATTCTGCAGCAGCTTTGATGATGGCTTTTGTATTTATACAAAAATATTTCAGCGCTCTAAAAATACAGAAATGTTGCAAAAAATCTTAGAAAAAGGATCACATTTGAAGGTGTGTGATTACTGCCCCAGGTTGTGATGACAAGTAAACCACTTCTTCAGCTGAAACAACCTTCTCTTCCACCCACAGTGTGTTACATGACTGCACCTCCCAAACCTCTCAGCTTTGCTGCCAGCACCAGAACTTCTCCATTCCCAGCTCCCCTGGGCTCCATTCTAGTCACAAAGAATCAGCACCTGATCTCCTCCTCCCTGGTCTTTTTGCTTCTAATGACTCGCTGCTCGTTGCGTTCAAGTCAGATTTTTTTAGTAATAAAGAGATTTTCTTTTTTTGAGAATCCCCAAAGCATTCAGGAGGTGTAAAAACACTTAAAAGCACAATTAAAAGGCAAAGCAATGAATTATGAGCTCTGCCCCAACCTCAAAGGACGAGGCAATAAACCCTAGAGTCCTAGGACACAAATTTACATCATAATCCCTGGATACCCCCAAAATTAACAATTTCTGCAACGACCTCTTCTGACCAACAAGGATTTTCACAACCTGGAGCAGGATGTGTGTTGTATCTTCACACGCAGCTGAGGGAAGGAGATTTGAAAAGAAGTTTTAACCAGAGCAGATCCCAGGCAAAAACCCCCAGGATTAAAGAAGTGTGGCTCCTGCCACCTCTTGTTGACTCGAGTCTCCAAGTCATAAAGGGAGGTCCAGCTTGGTAATAAATGCAGGAGCTATTTACCTATAATATGCAGGAATCTGACAGGATTCATTTCAGTCCCTTTTTTTTACAGCAGACGCTTATCAACAGTCCAATTATCTTAATGCCAAGTCATAAAAATTAAGAAAAAAAAAATCAGAGAAGACAGAAATAACATGGCAACGATGATTAGAAAAGCTCTTCATTTGCAGGAGGTGCTTTGACACCCACAAAAAGAGCAGAGACATCAGGAGCAGCAAGAACCTCATTAGTCACTGAGGAGAAATTTTGCACAAAAAGCCAAAGCCATCACGAAACAACAGAACCTCCTGGTGGAACGAGGTTGGCCCCGGGTTTTTCATCATTCAAGTTGTTTCCTGTGCCATATGGTCAAAAATGAGAAGATTCTGAACTGACTAATTACCGAGAGAAGTGGAGGGGGCTGTCTGGCCTTCCACAGAGAGCATCCTCCAGGTTCCCTCTCCAGACACCTCCCTTCCACAAAGGGGTTTCAGTAATAAAACCAATCCTTTGTTCATTTGTAGCAAAACCTTTATCTTGTAATTTTTCTCACTGACTCAGGCACGTAGAACCTGCCCCTTTTGTCCCACTCTTGGAAGTAGCAAGGAAAAGGAAGAGATAATTATTGTGGTTCCTTTATTTTAACCACTGAAAATGCTTAGGTGCAGCTAAGTGGAGAAAGAGCTTTACAGAGATTTGAAAGAGGTAGAAAAGGGCTTTAAAAGACTAGTCAATTGCTTATAGAGTTGTGAAGATCAACTGAGACTGAATTTGAGTTGTTAAGACTGCAGGGATGCAAAGGGAACACGAAATTGCAGCTGCTGAGATTGTCCATGGTCCATAAAATGTTCATCATCATTGGGGTGGCCTGGGAAAGTGGGCTGGAACTTGTGTGAAATATGGAGTTGTTTGTATGGGCAGCATGCAATCACAGACTTGCACATTCTTCAGAGAAACAGCAGCAAAGCAAGGAGGGAAGTGCAGAAATGTCCTGTTACTAAACCAGCCACAGAAAAACACCACAAATCTTTAGGTTTTGGCAACATTCTCACATTAGTGGTATGCCCCTGTTTCTACCTTGGATCACTCCTGTCCGTGGGTAAGGACAGGGAAACTCCATTTCCTTGGGATTCCTCCCTTGAGCCAAGATGAGCTTTTGCTCCTCAGAACAAGATCACCACAACTCTCCTGCAGACGTTCCAAGCACTTGGAAATCAATATTTTACAAAATAAAAGAGCTACAAATGCCTCAGTGTCAGCCCCAGAAGGTCAAAGCCTCCCTGCCTACATCTCACACTTGCCTTTCTACAGATGTTTTTCACAGGGAAGCCAGCTGAGAGCCCTCATTCTGCTTTCTTTCATCTGCCCAAGGAGGCAAAGGTCACCCCTCTTCCATATAAATTATCACTTTTATGGCAACCTCGTGCTCAAGTTGCTTCAAAAAGTGGAGAGCAGCTCAGCACTGTGTGCAGGCAGACCCTCTCCTTGAGAGCAGAGGCAGAGCCAGCTCCTCTCCTGAAGGGTTTGGCAGCTGGGGGTTTTTGTTCCTTGCTGCATGCACAGACGGGGAGAGACTCGCCAAGAGGTGAGACTGAGTCATGTCTGCGTGCTGTGGTGTTCTGGCATTCCAAACAAACCCAGCAGATCTCAGACAGCTCCAAGGTCAGGAGTTCTGACTTTAAAAGGGCTGAGTTTTGGAATAGCTGCTGAGGCTTACTTCAGAATTTGGGGTTTGTCCGCTCTGGGTATCACAGAATGCAGGATCACGAGTGAATTCGTGCCAAAAACCCCACATTCACATATTTGAAAATTCACATATATGAAAATTAGACAGACTATGTATGGTCAAAATTCACAACCTGTTTATCTGCATGCAGCTTCAGTCATCATGATGACTACAGCACATGACAGTCTGAATACAATAGGTAATAATCTGAAATTCCAGAAAAAAGAGTCACAAACCAGGGTTTTATATTGGCCTGCAGTGACAGAGAAAAGACAAAACAGGTACACCAACTGTTGAATACATTTTTTAAAAAATCACAAGGGAATGAGCAATAGCCTGTATGATTGACTCAAGAATTCCCAGCTGCCTTTCTGGGTTTTCCACCAAAATAAAACAAATGCTCTAAATCCACTCATCTTTATTATGTGATAACAGTTGTAACAGATTTCAAATATAATACAATTCTGATGGCCAAATTTGTTTTTTTCAAAATGGATACTTGAATTCAGTTGAAAGTATTATATTTGAGTCAAATATTCCCTTACAAGCAGCAGACTGAGGATATATGGCAACAAACACACGATTATCTATATTACCTTGTTTTCATGTCAACACCATGCACACAGCAGAATTACAATTCCAAAATCACATGGAATGAAGTGAATATTTGCTATTAATATCACTGCCCTTAAAGTATATGGAATTTCTTTTTATGTTTCTTATATAATCAATTCAGTCCGAAATGGTGGAAGTGTAAAAATGCCAAATCCAGTGCATAAACAATATTGTGCCCTCGAGTTAGTCAGTAGCTGCAACACATGGTTATGTTTTGGAACATAACCCAGCTGAACCCACACGTTTCTCTTTTTAGCATGTGTGATTCCATCAAATATGTTCCAAGCTCGATTTCTGGTTGTGTTCTCTACTGACAGCTATAAAAACTAGTGGCTGCACTGCAGGGTGGAACATTTGGGTCACTCACACCAGCAGAAATCAAGAATAATTTTGCCGTGGTGTCCAAGCACCTTCACGTTGAAATCTCAGCTGGCAGCTTCTGTGAGTAAAAAACAAATCCAAAGCAGGACTTGATGGCTGGGAGGCACATGGAATTTGTACTGTAGCTTCTTTTAATAATGACTTCCATTAACCATTCTAACAAATGACCAGAAAACATGACAGGGGCCTTTCTGAAATCTCCTATTGTGTCCATATGGCTTTTTTGCTTTCCCAGAACCCTCTGGTCTGGCCAAAGCAACACCACCACCTTTTTGTTGCCAAACTTGCCAGGCACAACATGCAAACAATATATTGCTGTTTTTCTCCTTCTTTATAGGGAGAATCAACTAGGTTGTTCCAACTTTTTTCCCTGAAAAATATGGTTTTAAAAGGTTTCCCATCTTTTACATTATGTCACTGAGTTTTAAGAGAGAATTATTACCTTATTCAATTTCCCTGTACTGTGCTGTGTTTAACAACATGGTCGTGACAATGAAAATTAGTAAAATATCAAAATCACAGCTCAGGATTTCTAGGGATGACTTAGAAACACTGCTAGCATCAGAGAGGTTATTCTGCTCTTGTCTCTCAATAAAAACCACAAGAATGCAGTTCAGTGAGGATTTAACAGCAATAAATTAAAATGTCAAACGAGCTGAAATCAGTCTCTTTGTTTATAAGCAACTTCTCCAAGCACCATAAACGAGTCAGCTCCCAGTGCCAGCTCCAGCTTCACAGGCTGAGAATTTTATAACACTGCTCTGCCAAATTACCAGGGCTTGACCAACACACAGAGTTGCAGGCATAGAACATCCCTGGGATCAGAGGCTTGGAAGCAAAACCCCTGCTCTGTGCAGTTGTCATTTTCATGTCTGTGGATGAAAGATCTTCTAACAAAGTGCTCCTGATGCAAAGCTAAAAGCACTCAGTGTTTTTGTCACATCTGGAGACACACAGGGAAAGGCTGCAGGCATTCCCAGTTGTCCCAATCTAATTAACTTCTTGTCCTGCAGGCAAGAACAAATCCAGGCAGTTTGTTTTTGTGTGAACATTGGAATATTTATCCAGACCTCATATAAAGTGAGGTGATGTTTTCCCACAATACTGGATCAGGTTCTATTAAAAGGTCTCTCTAGGTGGGCAACATTTTACAAAACCTTTTCATTGCCCTGAATTTTGTACTAAGGCCCAAATGAGGCATTATCCAATAATTTATTACCACTGCACTGTTAATAGATATATTTTCAGATATGCAACACATCAATAACATATATGTCTATAAAACATATTTCTGTAGATGTCTACATATAATTTAAAAGTTCACCAGTCTTCATAGAATTCAAATGCACAATACAACTTTACTGCAGCATGTGGTTTTTTGGCTGGGATTTATGAACTGTTAAAGCAGCAAGAAGAAGTAAATTTAATTTAGGAACAGAGCATTAAAAATGTGCTCATATTAACAGGTAACATTGAACTCACAGAATCATTTTGGTTGGAAAAGACCCTTAAGATCACAGAGTCCAAGACTTTAAATATAAGCAATTAAGACTGGAGCTGTAGTTTTTCCAAGCTGCCAGAATTCAAAACCAGATTTCTGACCGATTTCAGATAGCAAAATTTCTGACCAGATTCTTCTAGATATTCTACGAGTGCAGGGTGTGATGTGCAATATCAGATTTGTTTATTTGATTATATTTTGTTGTCTGTGGGATTTCCTATTTGGCAGAGTGGTACTGCAATATCCTCCTAAAATCACAATACAAGTGTAAGGTAAGAAAATATAGGAATTGCGATCTGCAGTTCAATCACAATCCCAACAGGAGCCCCACACATCTGTAGGGAACAAAGCAGCAATTACATAAAATGGGTGTTATTCAGGCATGACTGTAAACATCAACTTTTATTTGTCTGTGGCAGACCACTATCAATAATTGCTCTATTTTACAGACCTGCAGTCCTCCCTAAATCTGTTTTTCAGCATCTCTTTCTTTTCTGATGGGTGTCAGGAGAGCTTTCACAGGTCTGCACTGCCTCTCTGCAATTGTGACACTTTCTTGTCAGACGTGCAGGTGGCCACTTACTGAAACAAAATTATGATGTGCATTTTCATTCATTTTGGTGATGCTGGTAGGGAAGAATTGTAGCATTTTCTAATGGACTGGATAATCATCTCTTGGCCTTTCTGCAGCAATGAGAAGCAGTAGAACTTCCAAATGTGCCCAGAGTGATTTCTCAAAGAAAAAAAAACAATCAAGAGGTATCTAACATCTGTCAAATCTCCCATTTTTATCCAACTTACAACAACCTGACAGAAACCAATACTCTCTATACGTTCTCTTAATTATTATCCTTTGACATGCAGCTGGTTAATAAGGAGTAGAAGCGAAGGTGAACTGAAACCACTGCCTCCTTCCCTAATAAAAAAATTATTTCCCAGTGCTTTTTATATTGGAAATGAACCCAGTTCTAATGTTACATTAGTATTTTCCTTGATCATCTTAGAAGGTCAAATATCCCTGACTCACAGACACAAGGAAAACTTCCTGGACAGCTTCCTCCTTCTAAAGGCACAGCGTAAGACAACATTGATTTTTCCTAATCAGCTAGGCAAGGAGGTAGGACTGCAGAAGATACAAAGGAAGTGGATTTAAGGCTTACATTAACTAGTTTCAAAGCATTTCAGTTTTATATATATATTTAGATATCTTTCTCACTCTGCCTTCTCTTCTGCCAGGATCTAGACATGCAGGAAACATCTGCAGCATTGCAATATTTTAGATGAGGTGATTGGTAATAAAGGGTGAAGTGAAAAAGAGGATGCAGCTTGTCCCCAAGCCCAAAGTGCTTCACCCTCTTTGAGCTGAGTTATTTAGCCCTGTTTTAACTGCAGGAACTCAGAGAGGCTTCACTGGTTGTCCAAATACTCTGCCAGGGTAAAAGAGCTATTATTTTCCTCATCATCTTCATCCCCCTTACCCTCTGTGCTCCCCAGAAGGGATCTCCATCACCACACAACTGCCATGACTGAAAACTGCCCTTCTGCTCCACGAGGACTGCAAGAGAACACACAAGTATGCTCACAAAAAATAAAATAAAATTAAAATTCCATCACTGAAAGTTTGTTGGAAGGTTTTGTAAAACAAACCCACTTGGCAATTGACACTTTCATTGGTTTGTGCATCTTAAAAAAAAAGTCAATTAATTTAGCAATTTGTGCCACGTTGAAAACCCTGATGAAAATTTAAAGGGCAATTATTACTTTTCTAGCTCTCCAAGAAATAATGCTAATGCAATTTCATCCAAAATAGGGGTTCAGTGAATAGGACTATGCTACTGAAAACAAAATTGAGGCTCTGCTGCAGTTCTGCTGAAGTAATAAAGATCACTAAGAAAAAAAAAAGAAAACCCTGAAGGCCAAATGATCTCTAAAAATACCATTTCACACTTTTCACTAGGTAACAACAAAAACACTAATCTAGAAACCCATTTATATAGTTAATACCAATTCTCTTGCCCTAGCAAACAAACATGAAGTGATAAAGCCAGTAAGGCTTAATGTAGGAATTCAAAACAGATAAAGCACATTTCTCACACGCAGGTAGATAACAAATAGAATCAAGTCAGAAAATATGAAGGAAAATAAAGCAAGGAAATCAATCTCATTATATGAAGGAAAATAAAGCAAGGAAATTCATCTCATTATGAAACCTAAAATAAAGCAAGGAAATTCATCTCATTATGAAACCTAAAATAAAGCAAGGAAATTCATCTCATTGTAGCAGTGCTGCTCCTCTAGACTGCAGATTTCTGCTGAGACCCATTCTCTCATTTCTCACAGGGCCCAAAGTGGAACAAAACCTACTCACTTTTAAGCCAGGTTTAAATTTAGTGGTCTCAGCAAGGACTGCATCCTCTGCTGAAAACGAGTGGCACGACACTGAAGGTCCCAAAATCTCATTACGTGAAGTGGTTTTTCACCCACATATTCACACTGTGGCTTCCTTTACCCCTATTGATCACATTCCTTCAGCTGAATAATGTGCTATTAATCTTTGGGGCCATTTTGACTTCTTTGAAGAGTCCATATTTGAAGTGAAAGCAGGAAGACTTAATTGAATGTCAAAATCTTCCGGCTTGGAAGCGCCTTTACAAAATACACAATTATATTACAATATAACTGCAAGAAAAGTGATTTTTCTGTCTCCCAGCAGCATCCCAAGGGCAGTGCTGCAGGGACAGCAAGAAGCTGCTGATAAGGACCAGCTGACAAGGTTCCTTTCAAATCTTGAAAGAAGCCTACCTGTACCTTTCATCACAGGAGAAATCATGAGCTAACCTAGAAAATATATATAACATCATAACCAACCCTACAAGCAGCTTCAAACCACTTCTAAAAATAAATAATGTACATTAAATGTAACAAAGTAGTAGGAAACTCAAAAATTACAAGGTGGTATGAGGAATTAGGAAACAAGCAAAAATACTCAGAGTCATGCTCAATGCTCTGTTAGCTGAAGACAAAACTACAATCTGTTTCTAAAATCTTTAAGGAAATTGCACTTGTATTTATTACAATTAACAGATTTTGAAAAATCTTAATGATCAAATTTGCCAGTGCAAAAACCAGGTTCAGTCAACCCCAAGTTAAAAAAACCCCACCTTTCTGGTTGAAATTGCCAGATATCAGTAACTGCACAATGTTGTAAAACCCCTTTCACCCCATTTTCCATGTTGTCCTATAAGGTTTTGGCCCAGCCACCCTATTTCTTTGTAGCCATGTCCTATCCATCCTTTTTCTCTGTATCCAGGTCCCACCTCCCTCCGTCTCTGCTCTGGTTTAGCACGGAGCTCACTCAACATCTCAAATAAAATGCCAAACCCAAAAGAAACCCTGACTGTAAAAAATAAGGAAAATTAAATTTTTCCACTTTTTTCCTACAGGACAATCCATTAGTGTCACTCCCATGGATTGCTCACTTGAATGAATTGCTTCTGCCCAATGGAGAAGGGGATGATTACTACAAAAACATAAACAAACCATGAAATCTGTGGTAGAAACAATCATTAATTTTGAAAGAAGTGATTAAAATATGCCAGTGACATTTATAGTCTCAGCAATATTTCACTGACAAGGAACCCAATTCAGGAATGGGCATAACTTCAGCAAAACTCTTCTAAATATCATATTTTGACACACTTAAATGGAGGCTTTACTGAATAAAATTTCAGTAACTTTCTATTTGAAGTTACACTGAAACTCACTCAAGGAGTGAAGTTCAGTACCACATTCTTTTGTATTTTTTGCTTTGTTTCTGGATGTACTCAGCTTGTAAAATATTAAATAATCAGAAAGACAAATCTTCACCTCATCTTCTCCCACATTCAAGATGGAGAACAATCCCTCAATGTAATGACATTTTTTAAAGAGCATGTTTCACAGTAAAAGGTAGCTCTAAAATGGTTTAGAAATTCTTAAGTTGCAAAGTGGTGCCTTTTCACTTTTTATCTGAGTGCAATAAATGCTGATGTAAAAAAAAAAATCACTGAATGCTGATTTTGCAGGGAAAATAAAGATTAATGTCACTTGGTGCAGACCTTCTCTCAGGTAAGCAAATGCTGCTTCAGTGCCAACCTAATTAAAAACAAGGTAGAACCAGTGCCTGCCATGGTGTAGCCTGACTTGTCCTTTCTGCTTGCCCAGATGGGGATCACCTTTCTTCACCCACTCAACTGGGACACTTTTAGCATTTTAAGAGAAAAAGGAAAACACAGTTTTAACATTTAAAATGAACTCTAATTAACTCAGCCTGCCTTTATGTTAATGAGTACCCTGCAGCTCAAACATCACTCAATCGTGCCATTCATTAATTCATCTCAAAATTAATTTGCATGGAGTAGTTTCCATATCTGCTCTCATAGAGCTTCACTTTGCAAAATGAGTTGATTCATCTGTGGGTTCTGTGCACGTGTTTGGGAACACAAAATGGAGCAGCAAAAGCTGTGCATCAACCTCACTACTGCAACTGCTCTTAGGCTCCTGCCAAATCAACCCTACAGACTTTTATACTGAATAGTCCCTCCAGTGAAATAGATAAGTGAGATGAGGAAAACAATTATTAAATTATTATTTTTTTTTCCTGATAAAGGCCAAATTGAGGGACAGGCAAGAATTTTCTACAAATAATAGCAACACATGGAGATCGGTTGGTGTAACTCAGCCTAACACAAGTAAAATCATGGTAATTAAACCTGCCAGAAGACTGAACGATCTGCTGGGTGAATTCTAGAATCTCTTGCTTGATAAATAAACTAAACCAATAGCAATCATGTGATGGATTAGCAATTCCCACTTGCCTTTTCCCAGCACTTCACAGGCAGTAATTGGCCCTGACATGGTTCATCACCCTCATTGTTACAGCAGCAGCCACCCTGTGTTCCTAAAAGGAGCCAGGAAACACCACCGAGCTCTGCAATTAATCATGGCAATTAATCAGGAAACTCATCACCTCCAAAGAGCTTTTCACCTCCACTGTGCCTTGTAAACATGCACCAAACACAAGAACAGGGCACTAAAGGAACAATAATGATTATCTTGTGTTTGCAGCTCAGGGAGAGCTGAGATTCCTGGGAGTGCCCAAGGTTGGATGGGGCTTGGAGCAACCTGGTCGGGTTGAAGATGGGCTGGACTAGAAGACTTTACTGGTCTCTTCAAACCCAAAATTGGGGGGAAAAACCAATATTAATATGTTAATATTAACCAATATTAATACGTCTCTCTGCCAGGAAGAGCCTGCACAGGACAATTCCTGCTCTCCATCCTCAGCACATCCTGCACCTCCTCCTTCAACCCTCCTCTTCTGGGATCCCTGTCTCTTCATTCCCACATTAAGCATTCCAGGCAAACAGATCTGCTCTAATTTTTCAAAATTTGGATTTTTTTTCCCCCCAGTTTTAACCATACTTAAGGAAATGAGTGATCATCTATCCATAGAATCAGAGAATAGTTTAGGTTTGAAGACACCTGTAAAGTTTTCTAGTCCAACCCCTGATGTGGGCAGGGACATCTTCAACCAGACCAGGTTCCTCCAAGCCCTGTCCAACCTTGGACACTTCCAGGAATTTGAAAAAGCAGATTATTTCCTGCATTTTCAGGGTTTTCCCTGCACAGCCAGATCTGCTGTACTGTCCCTGTACTGCTCCCAAGGGAATGGAAATAGAAAAGAATCAGCCTGTCACTTCCCACTAAATGTTTCATTTGTTTTGAAATACCCTTCTATCTCTTTATTCCAAAATAGTGAAGACCAAAAATTAAACAAAGAAAGCCACAAGCAACCAACCAAACAAAAACCCAAAGAAGATTAAATAAAAATAAAAAAATACAAAAGTAAAAGAGTTAATCCTTAAACAAAATGAAATAACTGCACTGAAAACATCCTGCTGACTTCAGCTTGTGCCCGTGCCCCGCAGGTGCACACACTTGCAAACCAGACATATGGCACAGGTATTTGCTTATTAATTACCTTGCAGTAATTAATTAAAATTTTCATCTCGAGCTGCTGACTTGCACTTCTCTGTTTAAGGGAGGTCAAAAGATTCAGAGACTGGGGAAGTGGCTCTGCCCCAGAGCAGCTGCCCTGCAGAGCATGCACAGTCCTACAGCCTTTAGGTAAGTTGTTCCTCTCCAAGGCTTGGGAAGAGAAAGCTCTGAAGATCTGCCACTGGACAGCTCAATATTTTTTGTGTCCAATGCTAGAGTGCAGAAATTCAGTGTGAATTTAATGGAAATATAAATTCTATCAACCTTCTTGTCAGTCCTCTCTCTGCTTTCTCAAATAAAATCCCATCCCAAGCTTGGCTCCTCCATGCAGCATTGAAACCACCTCAGTTTTCCTCCCAGCTCCAGAGCAAAATTCTTACATGCAGCATCACAAAATAATTCAGGCAAGGTGGAGAACTAAACCTTTTGGAAAAGGTTTGGGACAAAGGAATATGGGGGTTCTCCTTAGTAGCACAAACACTAAATTAATTGTAGGAGTTGCCAGAAAACATGGAACAGGAAATACAGAAATTGATAACAATCTGGAAAGTTTAAAGGGCAGAGGAGTCAAGGGAGAAGAAGCAATAATATTTTTTATTTTTTTGCCTGGCAGAAAGCAACAAGCAATCACATTTCACCCTGGGGGTCTGGGGAGCAGACAGTGCCAGGTGCTCCTGTGTGAAATGGAAAACAGAGGATGCAGAAAAGCACACAAAAAATGGCCTTTGCTGGGGTAAATGTGAAAACTCAGACATGTTTGGGCTAAGCATTGGATGGAATTGAACGGAGGGGCTGAAACAGAGCTTTTTATGGATAAAATGTATTTCACACTGGGGTCTGCATCTGTATGTTGTTGTCCCACTGTCCCCATGGCAGCTGGGAAGGAGCCACAGCCCAGACTGGGACACAGTGGATGGAAAGGAGCTCTGCAGGGAATGGCCTGGGCAGCCCTGAGGGAGCCACCAGTCAGAAAAGCTGTTGAGCAAAATAAAAATAATAATAATAATAATTCATTTGACACCTGATGCTCCAGGAGCCTGAAACAAAGCCTAGAAAATGGAGTTATATCTTTTGGCTTTCCAAGGAATAAGTAGTGAACAACTCTGCCAGAGCCACGAGCCTGTGCACATCTTGCATATTAAACTTGCATGTCTGTCACTCTCAATGAGCACCCTCAATTCTTACCAATTTGTGCATCAAATTACAGCTGATCAGACAAAGCCCTGTAGAAAATGGCTTAATAACTCCTTGATCAAAATTAAGAAAGCCTTAAAATCTCTAGAAGAGAGTCTCAAGGGATTTAACAGAATGGCAAAGGGATAATAAACATCACAAACTGTACCATAGCAGCTTACAGACATATTCATGTCTTCCAGGATTTTAAGTTTAATGGTCTGCATATCTAGATTGAGGGATAAACACTGATATTAAGTGACCAAAAACTTTAATTCAACTCCCAAAACTCCAAGAATGCTTCACAGGGAATTAGCTTGGAGGATCTGGTCCCCATTCATAATTCCCTTTTAAGAGAATGAATCAGAAATACTAAAACTGGTGCAAACAAAGCAGATACAGGAGGTTTAATTCTGCCCCAGCACTATAATATGACCCCTTCAGGGGATAAAGTACTCCTTAGGGCAGAAGGACACAAATAATACAATTTGCAGTATGTATTTATATAGGAATCTCAGTGGCTATGGGATCTAAACCTCTTTTGGGGGTTGTAGTGCAAAAATGAAGAGCAGAGCTAAAAGTCTCTCCTGGTGAATTTGTTACACAGTCCATGAGAATCAAAGGTGTTCTCTGGATTCCAGAAAACCTCAAGGTCATTGCTCTCCCTGAGAGTTCAGAGTGGGTGGCACTGACAGTGCTCCTGGGCAGACTTTGAGGTTTGACAGGACTCAGAGGCACATCAGGATCAGGTGAAATTCGAGACATTTGGGAATGCTCTGGCTGCTTTCCAGGTCAGAGCATCTGTGGAGGAGTGAAAAAGTCATCTTTGGAGCAACCACATGCATAGGAAACTGATCCACCACTGTATAAAATGAGCAGTAGCAAGGGGTTTATATTGAAATAAAAGAAAAGGACTTCTTTTCTACCCATAACAAACTTCAGAGAGAGCAATTTTTTATCTAAACTTCTTCACTCACTCCATTTAATTTTTTTTATGGAGGGAATGGTGATCCTTTCTTTTAAAGTCCTCTGGGAATTAAAAACAAACACAAAACTTCAGCTATACATCCACTTCCCTGGGTTTCTGCTAGCAGCATTCTGAAGAATCTTTGGAAAATTCCCAACTTTTTATGATATTTGTTGCTGGCTTTATCAGCACCAGTAATGTTTTTTTTTTCCCTTCAGCACTGCATATGTGTTGTGTACAAAGAACAGGTAAGAGACATGTTAATTTATTTCCAGTTACTCTAATATAGCATATTAAAAGATCATTTTTACTTTATTGTTACTTCTTTTCAGGATTTTTCAGATCAAAATACATAAGGAAGTAAAAAGGAAGCGGGCAAAAGTTTTTGGACTGTGAGGAAACTAAAGCTATTGCAGAAAACAAGATATTCACCAAAAACTATTGGGGCTTTTTTATTATTGCTATTATTAGTGTTCTTGTTGTCATTGCTACCATTACAAAGCTCAAACATAGTTGCAACAAAAAACAATTTTTTTCACATGGCTTTTTGTAGTAGAAGTAACATTTAGTAATACTAACCCATCAGGCAATACCACCAGCCATATGCAATGTCAGATCATTTCAAGTTTAACTTGGGGCACCTTTAGATTAATTATTTCAATGAAATATTTTCTATTTTTTGTTCATTCTGCATCACAGCAGCAAGTCAGAACTTGGTAAATCAACATTATGGGATTCTACAGTGCAAAATCAAAGAAAGAAAAAAAAACCTCTTGCAGCAGCACATCTTAGATGAAAGAAAATAACCACTATAACAAGTAAAACAAGGTAAGTTGTGATATGGAGATCCTGTCTGCACAATATCCCCTGATGCTGAGAAAGGCCAGTCCCAGTGAAAGTAAAATTAATGAATTTCGAAATAATCTCTTTGGTCTAGAGCTCAAACAGGCTGCTCAGAAATCATTAACCTGACAGCCTGTGCTTGAATTTTCCACCTTGGTCACCTCCCACAGAGTTCACTTGGATGGACAAAGGAGATAACCCATGTCACACAAACTGGTTTTCCTGCTTTTCCCTGACCTCACCACCAATTTCCATACAGAGCCTTGGCTGTGACAGGATCCCAGCTCCTAATTCACAGTTACAAATCCTCTTACATTTCTCTCCCACACTTCAAAAAACCAGCTTAGCAATGAAAGCACAATTATGTCATTCCACACAAGTGCACCCTGTTCTTCTAAGTGTATTTAGGAGCTTGCATTTCTACCCTAAGTACCTGAATCAGTCTAATTCAAGGCATCCATTACTCTAATCCCAGCTCTGAGAAGCTTTCCAGGAACAACTTGCTTGTTCCCAGCCATTGCTACAAGCCCACCAATATTCTAATTATGAATTTCATGTCTTTTGGTGATGTTACCTGAGCTGTTCCATCCTATTTAATAGGTGCTTTCATCGCTTTAAGTTTTTGGCTTTTGTAAGAGGGTGTTTTCCTAACAGCTTTTCTATAAAAGCCACGATTTGTAACTGCTCCCTGAGCCAGATGTATCATTTGTTTGAATTCTGAGGGAAATGGAAAACTTTATTTCTGTTCCTGAATTCCTATCTTTCCAGATCATAAGAGCCAGAGAATCTGCTTGCCCACCCTAATTGATTCCCCATAAAATTTCTATTAGTTATGCTGAGCAGTAGACACTTACAAACTAATAGAATTGGGCAACTTAATTACAAAAACATTTTAAATAATCATCTACATCTGTCTGTTGCAGCACTCCACATTGCTGCAGCTTGCATCATCATAATGCTGAACATAAAATCATTCATGTCCAATACTGCACTGGGGTCTAAACTTTTTCCTTTTGGAAACAGGAAAATTGAAATCTCTTGAGTTTTCCCACAGTTTTGAAGGACACAGACCAACCTCATTCACTCCCCACTCACCCGGCCCAGGCAAGGGCACTCTGAAGGGGAAAACCTCAAGTCCCACTTTTTAAAACGTCCTGGTTTGTGCCAAGGGTTTGAGGATGGTTTCATGTGGAAACCATCTGTTTTTTTTCTGTTAGAGCTGGGATTGAATGCTCCAGAGATGGATTTTGTGTTCTGACTCAGGTGTTTATTAATTCTTATCTGTTAGAGTCTCACAAGCTGTGAGTTCTGGTTAACAAAGTGAAAAATGGCTCTGAATCTATCTCTTTACAAGGCCTCTTAACTGTCTAATTATGAAATGACACCTAAATTATTTTTACCTTTAACCCAGTAACCAACCACCTGTGATCCACAATGCAGATTTTTCTATCCATTTACAAAATACCACCCAGACCCATGAAGAAGAAGGTGCAAAAGAAGAACTTAGCCTATGCCCTAAAACCTCCATCTTGCTTTATATATATATATTACTATGTTCTAAAATCTTAAACTCTAAGTTTTCCACCCTGTGATATCACACACTTCTATTCAAACTGCACACCCACAATCCCAGTGCTTTCACTCGATTTTGGGAGCCTTTTCCACGGGCTCAGGTCAATGCAGTGTTTGCTTGGGGGTCAGTGCCTGTCAGCACAGAGAGTCTGGAATTCTCAGTGCCCAGGGTTCCAATGGTTTCAGGTGACAGAAATCTCTCCCAAGGGCTGGGGCAGTTTTGTTGGAAGCCACCAGAGCTGCACATCAGCAGATAACAAAAGCCAAGGAAGAGCAGCCCTGCACATCACAGCATCTTCCCAGCTGAGGACCAGGAGAAAGAGCCCATCCCAAATTGTGGCATCGAGTAAATGAATCAATCTATCAGATTTTTCAAAGTCTAATTTTGCAAAACTTTATCACAGGAAGTCCTTCAGGAAAGCAATCTGATGAGCAAATTTATACACCAAAGGCTGAAGTCTGCACAAAATGGCCAGAATTTCAGATGATGCCAGCCAGTCACAGAGGAACATGGAATAACATCAAACACCAAACAAGGATGCAAGTCTTCCTATGCAAAAAAATGCAATACTGATGAAAAAATTAATTATTAATGATTACTTGGTGTTGCCTGCACTGACGTCAGAGTTATATTTTCCATACATTGTATTTTCAGATTCAATTTCTCTGCATGCACCCAATTAATTTACAGATGAAATGTAAGATTTCACCTATTACCTGTATGGCTCAGGTACCAGATGTTCCTCTTGACAAGAGATAATCTAATTTTGTATTCTGTATATACAACTTTTATATGCACACACACACTGGAACAATACTTCATCATGCTCCAGATGTATCTGCAAAGAAAGGTTGCAGCCCAAATTAGAGAACAGATTGAGGGCAACTTGGGCATTCCTCCTCCTTGTTCTTTTTCTGACAAAGAAATACAGATTAATTGTAAGCGTGGAACTTCTCACGTTTCAACTGACTGTCTCCTGGAAAATCTAATTGTAATTCATTATATGCTTTTTCTCAGAGATTATAATAACCTATTCACAACCTTCTATGTACAACCTTCTATACCAAATGTTACGCTTTTGAAAATGAGAGATTTCTCAAATTTAAACTATTTACTTATGTCTAACACTGTACTTAACGTGGATTCAAACCCTGTTCATTTTTATTTGTGGAAGGAATTTTAATGGTGCTGCATGAAACAGATACAAATTAATTTGTGTTTAAGTTCACATTCTCAACTTGATTCATGTGAGTATTTTGCTCATTTACAGATTCAGTCCCCATGACTACAATTTTTGCATCAATAAGGTGAAACTCTTCCTTAGTCCAATTCTTTAGCATTCTGAATATTTTTACAATCTTAGCTGTATATAACCTGCTGACCTTTAAGAAGTCAAGTATTTAATTTTATTTAATCAAAATGTTCCTTGAGAACACATAAATCCTAAATCCATCGAAACTGGAATTTCAGGAGAAAAATATTGAGCAGTCTGTTGTGTTGTCAGACCCATTTATCAATGGTTATATTTTAAGATAACCTTTTCCTATAAAAAGCAATTGGGTGAAAATTACCTTTCAAGAAATATCCAACACAAAAATAATTGCTTTGAATGCTATAAAATTTAAAATACCGTGTCAGTGCCATAATCAGCAAAATAATTTGAATTAATGACACATTAAGTAATTTTCTGTAAATAATTAAAATTCCAATGCTTTCAAATCTTTGCACTGATTTGGCACTAGGGAAGTACTGTACCAATCTTCATATCCACATACCAGGAGTGCAGATTTTCATGGAGTTTTCTTTTCCTGTCAGCTGAGGATCAAGGGTTCAATTTCTACTTTGAAACAGTCCTTAAGAGCAACAGAAATCTCCAATATAAAGCTTTTGAATTATTAATGCCATGCTTTTTTTTTTTTTTTATGATGGCCCTTATAGTGAAAGGAAGGGTGAAATGGAAAAACAATTAATTCCCCACTCTGTAGTGGGGTTTAAAACTACGTATTTCCCTCAAAGCTTTCAGTAATTGAAATGATTAAGATAAATAATACACCAAAAACAGCTATCCTGGGTGAAAATAGCTTTGTCCATGAAGTCAGCTGGGATGAGAAACTGAGGAAATCCATGACATGTACTGGGAGGGCTTGAACTGAACTGTGCTTGCATCACTTGCATCTCCTCCTTGATTAAAAAGTAAACATGTAAAGGGCTCTGAATCACCTAAAAATTACCACAAATCAATTACTTCCATCTACAGATATGTATTTTTGTGACATATTTCTATTCCTCTTCAGGTGACAGAAAAAACTGCTGTGTTTTCTACATCACCTTTGGAGCACGTTGGCAGAACCAGGATTATTGGCAAGGAAGTGAGGCAAGTATTTCTCTGAGCCTTACAGGAGGAGTCAGGAGAAAAGCTTCAGTCTGAATTCCTAAGGGTATTCACCTCCCAGAGCAGTGCCCTTAACGTCTGCCACAAGGTTTGTAGGAAGAGACAGAAAATGTCACTTGTTCAAGCATTAAATCTTGGCCTTCCCAAGAGAGGAGAGCAGCTTGGCTCAGGGGCATTGCCAGAGACTTCTCCTGATGCCTTGGGAAGGCTGAGCTGGAACAGATACTGCACAAGGCTGGAGAATAAAGTAGATATTTACTGAAAGGCCTTTAAGGTACACCTTGGGCAGGACAAGAGCCTGACCAGGGCTACACCCAAGGTGGACCCAAAATGGTCACAAAATGGACAAACGGTCACAAACTCTCACATTTTTATAAGTTTTGGCCTATTTGCATATTGGGGTTTAATTGTCCAATTCCAGCTCCAGGTTGTGAGGTCCCATCCTTCTTGTCCCTCCCTCCAGTCACCCTTGTTTGTGCTGTTGGGCTGAAAGTTGTCCTTGGTGTGCAGCAGGAACAGGATTTGTTTTGTGTCCCTGCTCTGTGCAGAGCTGAGTGACACTGACTGTGAGGCTCAGAGCTGCCCCCCTGGGCAGCACAGAATCTGAAAAACAGGAAACCCAAAACTTAAGGCATCACTCCCAAGTCTCCAGTGCCTAACAATTGAGTGGGAAACTGAACCTTCAAATCCCCAACACCCAGATCCCCAATATTCAGAACGTGCCAACAATTCACCTGCAGGAAACCAGGCCCTTGGAAAAGGACAAACTGAGGTAAAGTCTTTATGGACACATGTAAGCAAGTGCATGTTTGGTGTCATTTGGCTTCTAGATCAGAGGCAGATACTCTTTCAAAGCTGGAAAGGCAAAAGCAGTGCAGGAAAATCTGCTTCAACCATATTAACATCTTGCCCATATACCACATATACGCATGAATTTAAGGAGGCCCTGCTCCCTCACGCCCCAGTGCAGTGATAACTACAAATTGCACAGCTCAAGCAGCCTGAGCTGCCTGCAACACAGCCTGGTTACCCCTGCAACAAGCTGATTTTATACATCTGCAATGCACTAAACATAATTATCTGGTAATTCTCCTAAATGGAAAAATGAATTTAAATTACTGAAGCACAAAATGCCTTCTGCGCACCGGCTTGCAAAGGCCAAGCCTGCCACATCTAGAAAACAGCAGTGCTTTATTCTGATTATGCCTAAAGTAGACGATACAATTTCAGAAATAAGCTTTTATACTGATAAGACTGAAGAAATGGCTTCATAATGTTTGTGGAACTTATTTTCTTCATTTCCAACCCCAGGGAAGCCAAAATTTAAACAAGTCAGTGTTGCCCTTGAGAATGTGCAGGGCAGACCTCAATTCCACACACATTATATTCTGTTTCTTTATTCATATGGATAATTCTACCAAAGGCCATAAAACTCTTCCCATGAACACACCACAGATCAAAACTTAATCTGAGTTGACAAGGTGGTGATCAGTTAAAGGCTGGACTCAGTGTTCTTAGAGGTCTTTTCAAACCTAAATGATTTTGTAATTTTTACTCATTAATGACATATAAAGGGATATGTATATATCTAACAATTAACTGGAAGCCATATTCTAATTTACAAGCAGCAAATGCAGTTAATGCTTAAAGGGACTAAAATGCCTCAGCCTTGTGCTGCAAGTGTTCCCATATATTCTGATCCCACACAGGAATAAGAGAGGGAAGTGAAGAGGCTGAACTTGTGCCAGTGACACCAGCCTGTCCTGCTGCACAGTGAGAAGGACACCTCGAGTAGCAGCAGATCCATGAGAAAAATGTTCAGAGTTAATCAGGATTGATTCACTATTGACCCATTCCAAGCACAGCTCAGCCCCTACACAGCAGAGCACAATGTCACAGATAAATCAGGTGTAATAAGGCTGCCATTGACAGATTTACAACAGTAAATGCAGTGTGAACAAAGAATCTACTCCACTAATCTATATCTAAAAAGCCACTTTTGTTTTTTAGAAATAGTAATTTAATTTACTTCATGTATACTCTGCAAAGGAAACAAGTATGATCAGTTTAACATATGTATTTTATTATTTGTATGATTTAACAGAAAATTTATGCATTTGTAAGGTTAGTTTTAAAAACTGGAATTTTAACGTACTCATGCCTCGTAGCTGTTTTGCAATCCTTTTGGTTTTTCAGTTGTTTCTTTGAAGCATGCTGACTTTACATGAGTGTGTAATTGCTTTACAAATTAATGAACAGAATTAAAATCTACTCTGAACATTGGATGAGTTAGCATTCAGACTTTGAAAGTGTGTCAGGGGAATTTACTTCTTGGGGACTCTGCCAACATCACAGCTAAATGGATGGGTTTTCTTTTCATCTTTTGGAATGTGAGCCTGTCAGGAGAGGCTCTCAGGAACCAGGGGGTCTCTGTGGCAGAATAGGCCTGGCTCAAACCAGGCATCTGAAGGAAGGAAAGCAAAATGATCCTTGTGACTGAACTGTGGAATTAACTGATCCAGCCCTGCAATATTGACCCTTCAGCCCTTTGCCCCTCCAGCCAACACACAGATGAGCCCAAAGATTAAGGACAATCAATTTAGAATATCATGCTAAAATTTCAGGTGGAAAATGGTGCTGAATGCAACCTTGGGACTAAATCGTGGGGAGATGGACCACATCCACACAATCCTGCTCTAATTCAGTGTGGAAAGCAAGAGGTTTTCACCTTCTTTAACACAACAGATATAGGAAGTCTTGTGCATGTCCTAGAGAGCTAAACTAGCGACCTAAATTCAAAATTACCTCTTAAAGATAAAAGAGGATTAGATTGTCGCAAAGATTAGGAGAATTCTCCCACCCTCATAATAATTTGAAACACTAGCCAGTTTTAGGACAGCACAAAGCCACCATATCTGTGTCCACACTTGATTATATCTGTAAGCTTTTCTTTCCTTGTTAGAAAACTGGAAATAGCTTTTCTTTCAAGAGCTCAGCCTGTCCTGCTCACCCCTCACAGCACTCCCTCCTCCCTCTGCCCTGCACATTGCCTCACTCAGCTCCTGGGGAAGGCTCCAAAGCCTGGTGTCCCCACAGATCAGATGGGACTTCTCTTTTCCAAAGCCTAAACAGGAGGAAAAACAAGGCTTTGAGACTTCACATGAAAAGATTCAGCTTCAAAGATAACTCCAGGCAAAGGAAGCATGGATGGAATCACTTCTGGTGGCAGTGGTGCTGCAGGAAGCTCATGCTTTGATTTTGGCCTGGGTTAAACACCTGTATGTTTAAACATTTACTCTGATTTCTGAAGGGCAGAAATACAACAGAGGAAGGTGTGGGAGGGTGCTGTGGATTTAGGTTTCCTCCTTTGCCTCTTCTGCCTCTGCCCAGCATCACACATGAGCAATCCCAGATTTATGGGTCTCGGCATCAGTGCCAGGACAGGACTTTGTTCCATTTCTTTCCATTTTAAAGCTTTTAGGTTTCTGCTCCAGTTTCAGGTTTGTTTTGGTTTTGGTTTGTGGGGTTCTTTGCTAATAATTCACATTCTTCATTCCTCAAACATTCAGTGAAACTCCTCCAGCACTTTTCACTGTGATTAATCTCACCCTCTAGCTCTTTCATTTTAACATAATCCATTAGGTTTGCATAATTTCTTGTTCTGGACCTGGATTTATTCAGAAGGTTGCATTTTTAAGTGGATTTTCAATTACCATTTTGTTTTCTAGTTAACAAAGTGATTGCTGCTGGCAGCATCAAGAGATCCAGCAAAGAAAAGCATTAAGACAGAAATGTGGGGTTTGTTGATTAGCTAATGTCACTGGCTTCCCCAAAACAGCATATTTTATGCTGATCTTACATCTGCTTGAATCTGAATTATCTATTTCTTCTATTTCTCAGACTTTAAAGCCAAAACAGCCTGCCTGCTGTTTGTTCTGATGTGTCCAATGAAAATGTCACATGAAAAATTAAAAATAAAAAGAAATGTCATGCTGCTATACTTTGATGCTCAGTTTATATGTTCCCTAGGAAATTGAAATCTTTCCTTAATAACAAGCAGAAGCAATTGTAGTTTCTTGTTTTCTTACAATCAGCTTTTAATTTGTTGAAAAAGAACTGGGATTAATAGGAAAATTATCAAAATTAGTGGGAAACTTTTTTTAGGCTACTACACTGGGTGTTTAACTTTCATTATCGCTTGATTGTTTGGGTTCCTTTTGGCTCCACATTCACTCAGGCCATTTTCCTTTGTTGGGTTAAGACAAGACTACAAAATCATCATTACCTCCTGTTCTTAATTAGATACCAGAGCAGTCTCACACCTACTTTTTCACTCATACAGAATGAACACCTGTCTATACACCTGCAGGGGTCCAAAAACTGCCTCAGGAGGCAAATCAGGGCAAAGCATTCCATGGTTCCTCAACTGAAAATGTTCATTTAGGAGAAACCACAGAAACCCTTCCAGGGAGGAGCTCTGATCCATCTTTCCTCCTCCAGGATTTTTCCTCCTGTTGTCTGGTTTTATTTCCAAATTCCATGCCAGCTCCTGTCATCAGATCACTGTTCCTTCCCGTTTAACTTTGTTTTTTTGGCAGAGGTGCTGTTAATCAACCTCTGCTCTCCAAGAAGTCAAGATTTTCCCTAATTCCATCAATTTAATGCAAATTTGCTCTGTTTCTTCAACACTGAATTGTGTTTATCTTCCAGGCAAAGTGTCTCTCTGAGGGACATCCTATAAATCTGTGGGTCACCTTTTGGCAGCTGTGATGTGTGTGGAATGATCTGGACCTTCCTGAACATCACAAGCCAATTCCTTTAGAGCTGGTTGAGATACAGCTGTGAGCAGCTCCCTCTTTTTTTTTGTGGTTTTGTACTGTTTTTTATAATCAGTATTGGTAAATACCACATTTCATACCCTACTCTATAATTCTTAGTACTTCTCCTGTTCCATTTAATGCTTATTTTCTTATTCATATACTCTGTCAAATCTGATAGTTTCTCAAACACATATAAGGATGTGTTTTTAGGACACCATCCTGTGACTATCATTACACAATATACTTATTGCAAACCCCTTCGCAGTGAAAACAAATAATTCAGGAACTGTGGCTGTTTAATCTAGAGATGAAATGGCTAAGAGAGACATCACCAAGTTTTTGAGTGTGTTAAATCACACTGTAAAGAAAACCAGGGCAATTTACTCCCCATATTTATAATGAACCAGCATTTCTGTTGAAAGCACTGAAAACTTTTTTCTGTTTGTTTTTTAAAAGAATAACATTAGCACAGAACATTCCTAGTCCATCAAAAAGATAAATATCTCTCTTCAAAACATTGATTGTCTCTATCTTTCATGAATATGGAGAGCTACCAGGTTTCACTGTATAGGAAAACTGGAAAGAGAGAAAAATATTGTTCTACAGTAAGATTTTTTTCCCTTTTTTTTTCTTTTGCATAAGGCATCACTTTTACTCCCACCCAGAAGTCTTATTTTTCTGTAGAATACATTAATTGACTTTTGTAAGGAAGTTAGATGTATGGCTTTGATCTGATTGGATAATAAAGTCAGGGAGAGACTGCACAGGTATACAAATTAACCAACATCAGTGGTTATCATGGTCTATGTAATGATAAATAAAACAGTTATGTCAAATGTTTAATTTAACTTGTCACAAAGACTTGATTTAGTAACACACTGTAGGCAAAGTTCCAATTCTGACCTCACTTCTACTTTTAATTTATATGAAGAAAGGGTTGGGCTGAGCATTTCTATTCGCAGGCTTTATCCATTCACCTCTAGGAGAGCAGATCAATCTTCTGCAGTCACTGATGCCACAGTGATGGAGCTGCTCCAGTGGCTCTTTATAAAACCTCTGCATGAGGCTGCTCTGTGGAGCTGCTCCAGCTCACCTCCTCACCTCTGAGGGTAACACTGTGCCCTGACCCCTCCAGAGATCCTTGGAAATTCCTGATCCTACACACTTGCAACATGTCAATTAAAACTTGCTTTTGCCTTTCATCTTTTGATATTTTACTAGTGAGGCTGCTTATCTACTACTTCTTGACTAATAACTAACCAATATACTGTGCTGGCACAGAAAGGGCAAGGAAGAAAATGAAGAAATCTTAAAAAGAAAGTAAATTAAGAAATCTTTAATTCACACAGGCTGCCTAAGAGACAATGAGAACTGCATGATTGGGTGGACTGTGCCAAATTCACTTTTCCCTGGACACAGAGAACCTTGGAGGCATCAAGGTGGGCTTAGCACCCACCAGGCTGAGCCAACTGGTAGCAGTTGGGTCTTCAAAATATTGACTTTTAGTTTGTTAGCTGAAAAAGCTTTATAATGATTGGTGAAATTGGTAAGGACGCTACAGATTCCAACCTCAGTAAAACTAAGAGAAAAATAGTAGAGAACTTCCACAAAAGAATAAAACTACTCACACAGCTTTCAACAGGGAAACATTCTACAAGAAACTATGTCTGTCAAGCAAATATTTTTTAAGATCTGTCTCAAAGCATGAATATTCTGAATGAGGTCCTAATGAGCAGTGCTCTTACTCTGATTAAGCAGCTCTAATGACAGACCAGCCCTATTTTTTATTTGCACAGTTGAACCATGAGCTTGCTGTAGAATTTTTCATAACCTTGGGGTTTTCCAATGTAACATTTCTTAGAGCCAACTTTTTCTTTTCTTCAAGCAAACTTTTTATCTTCAGAACAGTAGAAAATTAGAGTGATACCAATCTGCTAAAGGGCCAGGCCCACTCCCTGAGCAAGAGGCTAACCCTGCTGTGAATGCCAGCAGCAAAAAAACCTTGAGAAATTGTCAGCTGTTGTCTCAAACTCCTCAGGGAGTTGCAAATAACCATTATACACAGCTGATAGATGCCTCTGCAGGAGTTACCTATCATGAAATCCACATTAAAGACTTATTTATGTCCTTAACAGGAGAAGTCTTGCTGATCTGAGTGTCTTTAAATGAAGGATTAATTGCCTCTCCCTTGAATATCTGATTTTGTTCCATCAATCTGATTACATCAGCTTCCCTGGTCCACAGCACAAAACTTCATTGCAGCCCAACCCCTGCAAGCAACTCTATTACCATAAGAGCAAAGCCAGCTGTGATTACAATGGAGCACCATCATTCAAGGTGATTTCAGCTCTCTCACTTCATCCCTCGTGTTTCCTTACCCCTGGGGTTTGCAGTCTTGCAAACAGGGTTTAAATCTCCCAGGACGGGGAGTGTGAGCAGCAGTCAACCCACATAACATCAGGTAATGTGTCTCAAGGAAGGGGCATCAGTCTTTTTCCTGGGCCTGGTAACTGGTCACTCATTTATTAAATCAGAGAACTGGGCTCTTACCCAGATCACAACAGGAAAAAAAAAGGAAGGGTTAGTGTAAAAGAAGTGCTCCAAAAGCCCAGCACCTGCTTACTCACTGCACAATCCACTGAATTGCTCAGCAAAGAAAGGGTTAAATGTATTCTGAGCTAGAAATAGTCAACAGCAAGCCTGCTCCAGGAAATTCTGCTTCTTCCTCTAATTTCTGATGAAACATTTTATGGAAATACGTTGAAAATACGGGGAAATATGTTTAAATAGGTTCTGTCCCATCCCTGGAAGTGTCCAAGGTCAGGTTGGATGGGCCTTGGAGGAACCTGGGATAGTGAAAGGTGTCCCTGCCCATGGCAGGGGGTTGGAAGGAAATGATCTTTAAAGTTCCTCCCAACCCAAACCATTCCATGGTTCTATGATATTATCAAATTTCTGCCTCTCACAGCTCCAGTTCCCTTCAGAATTAACCTATTCAAGTTCAGTAGAAGATGCAAGAAACTAAGGAGATCCTCCCTTTGCTTTCCTGGTAAATGAAAATACATTTATTGCTGTGGACATACCCAAAATCTGATCATTCTAGTGCAGCGATACCTTTATCCAAATTTTAGCCAAAAGTAACACCTTTCTATAAAAACTTTTCACTGTGAAGAGCCAGTGGTCCTAATTAGTTAATTTTGAACTGAACGCCCCAAAAGGAGAGGTTTCAGTGCCAGAATCTTGCCTTAACCTGACCACTCTTTTAAAAGCAAGTCCTGAAGGACATAAAGATGGAAAGGTGGAAAAGCACATTTATGCATTTCAGAAGCACAAATTGTACAGTTCAAGCTCCAGTGCCCTGCCTGACATTTCAAAGCAAGGGACAGAGAAAGGGACTGATTGTTGGCAGAGCCAGTGGCTAAAATCCAGCATCTGCCCCACAGCAGGTCCAGGCCAAACCACTGCTCAATCATTCCTTGGGCTCCCTGGGAGCATTATCAGGAAGAACAGCAGGAACAATTGCTGAGAACCACATGAAAAGAGTGCCAGAAAATACACTGCAGCTCCTTGGAGAGCCCTCCAGAAGGGCTGGAATTAGGCACAGCTCAAATGTTCCCTCTCAGGCACATCCCTCATCCCCCCTGAGCTCCCCAAAATCACTGGTCAGCCTGGGCATTCAGAGGCTGACTGAAATAATTTTAGGTTCTCCATTAAAGACAAACAAAAGAACACCTCATTGAAAAGCAGTCTGCCTTTTAAAAAAAAAATCATAATAATTTCTTCATCAAAAAAAAAGGTAAAAAAATTTATGTGATGTCACGTTTTTCCCTGCTCCCTTCTCATTTCAGGGAGCCCTTTGTTCCCAGTAGCAAAATTGAAAAGGGAAGACTGCAGTAAAAAAAAAAAAAAAAATACACTAAAAGCAAAATCAATGTATCTGTTCCAAAAATTTACAAGTAAACAGCTCTTTCACAAATTCCATGAAAATATACTAGCAATTTTTTCACTTTTGTTGATGAAAACACAATGTAAAAGGTAACACTGATCTGTAACCAGTAGTTTTTAGGAGCTGAGAAGACCACACCCAAACATGTACCTCCTACCCACACCTGAAATGTGATAAATACTTTGCTAAAGTACTAAAAATACTTGGCATTTTTAAAATGGCTTTCTGCTTTTCCAAAGAATTTCACACACACCCCCAAGTCCCAACACCGTTTGAAATGGTTCATTTTTATTTTTGGAAATACAGCACTACAGAGAGCCCTACAGTGATATCTCTATCCAGATCCTAATGAAGGGTCATCCATAAAACAGATTACTGAGAAGTGGCTATAAAGCCATTGAAATCAGACAAGAAGGCTGTGGTAGTTAATATGTAGATAAATTATGCTCAGTAATTAGCAGGGAGGTGCAAACATAAGCCTGACAAGTATCTGACAGCATAAAACATAGCAGGAGCCTCTAAGAATGAGCAAAAGGAGGAAGATCCTCCAGAAAAAAATTGCCTTATTTGTTAATCTCAGAAATGTCTGCATATTTCTACACCTCCCTGTTAATAAGGAGAAATATAAAAGGTCAAAAAGCAGGAGAGGGAAAAAAATATCAGCTGAAGTCTGGAATGGCTTGGCTTAGATGAAGCCAAGCAAAGCAGGCTTGGAATTGTCACCCTGGGGTGCTCAGGGGAGATACAGCAAAGGGATGCAAAAAAAGGAGGCAAAACCTGGAATTCCAGAGAGAACAGGGCTGTTTGTGCCCAGTCTCTTCAGTGTAAGAACTGGGGACACCAAGTTTAGGCTCACAACAAGTAAAGAGAGGCAGCTGGTCATTAAACCCATTGTTCATATTGGAAACTGCACATCAAGAAACGGATGAGGACTGGCTGAGGATTGCTAAACACACACAAATATCTGCTGGGGGGGGTTTTGGGGCTGCCTCAGAGCCTGGAGACACTTGGAGTGGTGGGAGCCAGCCCATCCTCCAAGGAGCACCCTCCTGGCAGAGGCAGAGCCACCCTGCCTAATTCCCCCCTTGAATATTTCTGTTTTCTGGGGAGATGAGGGACACCACTGCCTCTTTCCCTGCTGTTTGGCAGTCAGGCTTTTTGAGCACCCAGATCTATCTGGATATTCAGCTTTTATCCTAATTTGCACTGAAATAGAGCAGAGAGGAGGCTGATTGCTTTTGAAAACTTCATCCCAAATTCTGACAAGAGCAGCAATCCCAATGACTGTTATCATGTCTTTATCAAAGTATTCAATGTACAGAGCTCTCCCCAGTAAACACTTGCAATTCTTTACTTAGAGTTCCCACTGGAAACTATGATCTAGATAATGGTAAGAAAAGGATATTTTTCTCTTGAAGCATTTACCTCTCCCCCAAAACAATTCCTCTTCTTCCTCTGGGGAACTTAAAGCAACTTGAAATGGCTCTTCTTTATTTTTATAAATACAGAGAGCTAGACGTTATGCAAGAGCAGACCTACACTTTATCTTGGCTGGCCAACCAATGTGCTTATTTATCCTCTCTTTCCACTGCACAAAAATTCTCTGAAGCCCAGAAAATTGCTGCCCTAAGGCAGACTAGATATGCACAGCCATGAAAACTGATACAAAGAGCCACAGGTCCAACAACAACAAAAAAAACCAACCCCAAGTGTAAAGCAACAAAATAATATAAAACCACCTACACTGTCACACCACCTTCCCTGCTGCAGGAGCACAGGAGCTCAGAGCTCTTTCCACAGTTTGGGCAGAAAAATATTCTTCTAGAAATGCCTGAAAATGCTTAGTGCTAATCAACTACATTAAGCTTAAAAGATCCTATACTAATATCTATAGTATGATGCTACGAAATGCTTAAAGGACTGACTAAAAAGGCAGTTTGGTATGGTCAAGCCTGAACTTCTTCGCAGATAAAATATTAAATAGAAAATTTAAAAAGAATAGAAAAAAATTAATATTTGGGAGATTTTACATCTTTCTACAAGGTGATTTTGTTATTTTGTTTGTCTATTGATCTCCCCACCCACTGCATGGGATTTATTGTATGAGCTGTACACCTTGTTCCACAATGACAAAATTAATGACTCTATTGAAAAATAGAGTCATTAACAGAAAAAATAAGTAGTAAACTACAATAGTAATAATTGTGGGTTATACCTGTTGTTTAACTTCTGTCTTTAGAGGGAAAGTGAACGACATCTCACATTTAAGTTCCTCACTGTCACATCTTCCCTGGTTTACAGCATTTGAGGACCTGCCTCACTAAAAACATAGCTCCACTAAGAACCATCAATTTCATCTTTAGATTATTTAGATTAAAATAAAATAGTTAACCTGAAGATCAATTTGAGAAGCAAAAAGAAAAGGAAAAAATCTTAAAAAATTAAAAGAAAAAATCTAAAAAATCTAAAGAGATGAGAAAATAAAACCCAAATCAACTGTGTTATAGTTATGTTTTTAACAGATATGTTCTGAATCCAGTCACTTCTCTAATAAAAGTTGTCACTAGGAGAGAAACTTTAGAATTTTTACAAGCAAAAGTAGGGCAAGTCCTAGGAAAGCAGTCAACAGCTGTGCCATTTGGTCCCATCTCTATTTCACTGGCTATCAGCCTCAAAGCTAAATTCCATGACTTTATTTTTAAAAAAATGGGACAATACAACAAGGAAGAGATCTAGAGAGAGGTTTTAAAAAGCACAGTAAAGTAAGTGAAGACATTTACAAGGTCACTGAAAAATTATGAAACCTTGGGAAAAATGCATAAAGATATTTGTCTGAGCTTGTAAAATGCAGATGATTGAGGCTGAAACTGACTGAGCCTGGACAGGGAATATAATGTGATACTGAAAGAAAAACACTGCAAAAAGGTTTTACCCAGACATGCATGGTACAAGCCAGTGGCTTTCTTCAGACACTTAACTGCTTAAAAAAGTTATTTTTTTATATTTCCTGTTCTTCTTTCCATAGGGGAATTCATATCCTGTTTAGTACTACCTTGGGTGTGCGTGAAAATTTATTTCATTGTCTCATCACCTATCCCTGTAGGGATTACATGGATTTTATGCAGTGACTTCAATACACAGTTCAATACCACGGTACAAAACCCCACCTTCTGTTTTTTGAGCTGCCCCTAAGCTTGGGGACCTCTCACACCAGCATTGGCTCCATGGAAAAACAATATTAGCAGCAAGAGGAGGAGACACAGCCTACAGGTCTTTTCCAAACTAAGTGATTCCCTGATTCCATGACATCTTGGAAGAGCCAAGCCAAGGGTGCTGTCTTTGCCAGGAGGTGAAAATAGAGAAAAGAGGAACCAGCTCCTCAAGGGGAGGGGAAGCAGAAGAGGGGAAATGCCCTCAGGCAGAGCAAGAGGCTCCCTGGTGGTACCCAGCCCTCAACATGTGCTGAGAATCCCACTAGGGGCCATAACCTTCCCTTGATTTACCACAAGCATCTTTCACTTCATTTTTTTAATTCAAAATATTTAGATACCAAAGCAAATACAAGTGAAGAAGCAGATGCAAAAATCTCAGGGTGGCTGAAGAGCACAGGAGTGCCAAATGTATCGTTCAGGTGGTTTTAAGCAGTGTCATCCCTCTTCCACTCCTCCCTCTACTCAAATATTGGGTTTTCTTTTGATTTGAGCATTGGTCACAAGAGATTAGGTAAAAATCTGTCATAAAGCAGGAGGGAAAAAAATTGTCTCTTTAAGGCCAGTGGCACTTGAACAGGTACTCTGTGTTCTATTATACAAAATAATTTAAAAGCTGTATTCTCTGTTCTGGTGAGGGGAACAGGGTGATAATTTTAAAACTTATTTTCCCTTACATGCATTATGCAGTCCCTGTGGATTTATAATTACTGGAGTCCCAAAATTTTGGGTTCAAGTGAGAGCCCAGCACAGAGCAGGGCAATAGCACAAGGAGGGGGCCATGTCTGGTTTTCAGCTCTCCTCTTGGTGCTTAACAGTTGAGTTGCCTCTGCTGGAAACTCTCCAGAGCTCTGCAGAGAAACTCCCACCACTCTGCATATGTTGGGTAATTAGGAACTGCAGAGAGTAATTACTGAAAATATATTATACTTCCATGGTTTGAGGCATCAGTGGCTGCAGGAAAGAATGCCTTTTTGAACTCAGTTGCTGTTTGTTTCCACAATGAGCCATATGTTGTTGGCAATGTGCAAAGCTTTGTCCCCAAGATACACAATTTTAACCATGGGCAGCCTCTGGAAAACAACACTAATGAATGTGTCACAACGAAGTGCCCTGTAGAAATGACCATTTATAATACTGTGGCACACTCTGTTCTTCCTGCATCAACCCTCTTGTTCCTGTATTTTCACATTTATAAAGTGCAGAAAGAAGTTGGAGGAGGTTTCTTCCCAGGAGCTGCGCTAGCCTGGTCTTGTGTGGAAAATTCTTCACATGGAACTGGGAACAAGTGAGACACTTCTGCAAAAGCTTGTGGCAATTTTGTGGCAATTGTTGTTGCTTGATTTAATCCATGGAATACTTTTCCTTCCACTGATCTTAGCAAAGCTTCTCTTTGAGGATGTCCTTGCTTTGCTGAATTTTGCTGTTCCAGCATGGCTCCTACCACAGTTACAAGAGAAACCACAAATAAATGGATTTAGGCTGGATCATGGATCCTGATCACCATCTCTGCATGCCCTGGGTAGAGGTGCCCTCAGCCTGGTGCTCTGTTGGTTCACACAAACAACCCCAGAGCTGCTAAAAACCCCTATCCAACCAAATTAACATGCTTATAAACCAGACAAACACCTCTGAGATACGTTAACAAATTCACATTTGGCATTGCAGTAACACAGACATCAATATTTTGGTTATGCGTAACAACAACTGAGAACATGGCACAAGGCACCTTCCCTTAGGCTACATGACAGTGAATATTTATTTCCTTAAAATTTTATTCTAGATATAATGGGATCAGACTCTTCATTGGCCTTTAAACCCTGGAATGCTAAGCAGAACTGATAATGAATAAAAACAGCAATATTTTCATGCACATGGTGGGCTTACAATTGTGGAACACTGTTCTTATTAATAATTAAATCTTGTTCAGCCAAGCTGAGATTATTAAAATGCTTGACATTCAAGCTCCATAAACACTGTTGCATGGCAATTGCCTGGAACAAGTATCCTGAGTGCTACAACTCTCACCTTCTTCTCTGTTGCATAGTTTGAGAATGTCAAGGGAAAAGCCCAGAGGAGGCACAAGAAAAGGGAAACCTGTTAATAGCAGTGGGTCAGGGGTGCTCTAGCTGAGAAAATCAAAGTCAAAAAGGAGAGCAAGCAGAGCAAAGCAGCTCCTGCCCAGGGCTACAGAATCAACCTTATTGCTGAGCTTCTACCAGAACACTGACCCTGGAAGGAGTTTGGTTTTGACCAGGGTCTGTGAAACACCAAGGTCAGAGCTCCCATCTCCCCAGGCCTGGGGAGTGCTCAGCCCCTCTGTGACCAGCAGAGACAGCTGGAGACCCCAGGGAGGGAAAAGAGGTGGCAGGACTGAATCCTGGGAACAGAAAGTAAGGCAGGTGACAGATCCCCCTGGCAAACACTTTATTTCTGTGTGAAGCAGAGACAAATAAATTTAGGTACACTGTTAGTCACTGTCAAACCAACATGCCCTCCTAGAAAACCTGGAATTTTGTTGAGACCTTAAATAAAAACATCTATAACACTTACGGCTTTAAAAAATTCCCCAAGCTATTCCCCAAATGCTTAAAATATACTTTCCAATACAGAAATGGGCAGCTGTCACTGTCAGTGGAATTGAGTGATGTGTGTTGAAGTGTGGAGGTCTGATTCTATTTCCCTGATTCCTCAGAATCTAAGAACTACTATATTTGTTGTAATCTTCAAGTAAATTAAACCACAAAGAAATCTAGTGGAGTAGAAAGGAAATTTTGTATCTACTTTACAAAATGATGGGATATTTAGTGGGATTACTAAGTAGCAATAGCATGCTTTAATTGGTTTTTGCATCAACTTTTGGAGCAAAAAAAAAAGTCCACTTAAATTAACATGAGGAAATGTGGTTATGATTTCATTAGAACAGCATCGCGCACTCACTAAAGTTTCTGTGTCCTAATGAAAAGGATCAAAGAGAGGAGATGCAGATAGTTGAAGCATATTGTCTAAAGTCACAGGGATGTTTAACAGACAAACACAAAAAACACTAACATGGCAAAAAAAAAAACCCAAATACCAATTGGTTTCATGCTGTCCACAGCATTTGTGGAATTCAGAAGGGCCCCTGTGAGGTTTAACAGCTCATTCAAAAGAACAGTTCAAAACTCTGTGTTGCCTTTCAAGTGAAGTGAGCTCCAAAACGGAGCAAAATCCTTTTCTCCCCTAGGAAGGCAGTAAGAGATGCACAACTTGCTCAGACGTTTGTTTGCTCCAGGTGCTGCCCTGCAGCTCTGCTCCCCTGCCAGCAGCACTTTGAGCACCCAGGGACACAACACTCAGCTCCCACACACACTGAGCTCATGGTTCTGCCTTGTCATCTCTAATTAACAACAGTTAACATTTTCTTCTCACCCTGCTCCTTTCCTCTCAACTCATTTTTGCAGTGAAAAAAGGTTTTTGACATCCTGTTTCATCTTCCCTACACCTGACTTACAGATTTTGGAGAGCTGGCAGGATTTCAAACTAGGATGTGTTTAAGGTCTGGCAAGAGCAATTAAATGGTAACAGGCTATTTCAAATACATATAGATAGATTTGGCATTGCCCCAGCTAAGACAATTAATACTGCACAAAAAGGTGAAATGCTGAAGTTTTCTGCCATTAAATTCCCATCTCATTTCATTCAAAAGGATTTGGGCTTCAACATCTGAAAAATCCACAGTGTTCAGACCCAACTTTGTGTAAACTGGTAACACACAGGTTTTGGGAGAAACATTATCCTCAGAGGCCATTACACAGACTTTATCCAGTGGGAACTGAGGAAATAATAGTTATTGCTGTGGATATTGTAATTCCAGTTACGAGATACAGCTCAGCAACGCTCAGGGGTAAAGCCAGACAGAGCAATAAAGCAAAATGAGTCCATTATGCCAAGAAAAAAGTCCCTAATTCCACCCAGGTTCTAAATCAGTATTGTCACCACCAACAACCTCCGGATTTACACAGACATTCCCATCTCCAAAGCCCTTCATGCACATTAAAGCAGTCAGTGCTTGCAGAGCTCCTGTGAGCAAACTTCATTCTGGCCATCACTCCATCCCAAAGAAATGAAGGGGTTTTTTTTCCCCACAAGCTCACCTGCTGGCTGACTCAATTTACAGCTGAGGGGTCAGCCTGCAATGCCATCCCACAGTTATAATCCTCTCTTGTCACACTTCATGGCACAGCCCCTTCCCAGCACACCCCACAGGCTGCACCAGAGGAAAGATTTCCTTCCCCAGGTGCTGATTCTGCCCTTCTCATGTACAATTCCCAGGGAAAACTGCCTCACACACCCCACAAATCTGCACCAACAGGATTAAGGATGTGTAGGACCAGGGAAGAGTTACATCTCCACCTCTGAGACACCCCCAAGCCAGGGTTTGATTGTCATTGCTCCAGGCTCAGGCTGGCAGCCAGGGAGTGGATGGAACATCTGTCTCTGAACCAATTGTACCAAGCAGAGCTGTGAGCCACAGGCAGCCCCGAGGTGCAGCTGGGCTCCAGCTTCCAGCAGAACCCTCAGAATCCACAGGAACTGACCCCAGGTGGAACACAGGTGGTCTGTATGCCTGGAAAACATAAGGAGGTGGGTCTGGGGGTTTTTTATGGCTTTCTCTTCAGGCATAGTCCGTGCCAGCAGAAATACAGTCCCTAGTTTGGGACCAGAGCTCACACCACATCAACCTCCACAGCTCTGTAGCCATGGCAGGCTGTAAGGCCTCTGCTCCTCTTAAAGCAGCAAGTCCTTGACCCCTGCCCCTATTTGTACCAGGATCATTTGTGTGTGTCCTCGGGCAAGCTGTGGAACAAAGGTTTGGCAAGTTCCTCAGTGAAACGTGTGGCCCCAAACCAGAGTGTCCATGCCCTGGTGTCTGGGGCAGCTCAGCTTCACCTGCTCTCTCCAGCTGATGGACACAGGTCAGGTGAACACACACAGCCCAACATGTCACACCAGCTCTGTCAGAAGCACATCCCTTAAACCTTCCTTTCCAGGGCATTGCATTTGTACTTGGGGAACACAGCAGTAATGATGTAGGCTTTGAGGTGACAGGGTCAGGCAGGAGGAGCAGGCTTGCCTCTAATTTGGGGTTTCAAAGTCTCATTACAACACAAGTTAAAATGGTTATTTTCCACCCTTCTTTTCAGCTTCTCTGTGGGGTGGGTTCACCTTGGCTGGCTGCTGGTTGCCCACCAGGCTGCTCTATCACTCCCCTCCTCAGCAAGACAGAAAACAAGACCAAAAAAAACAAAAAAAAAAACAAAAAAA